>JAULJZ010213331.1:0-67720 GCA_032270985.1 Heliamphora pulchella | reverse complement strand
GGGGGGGGGGGGGGGGGGAAGGAGGCTTGGGTTTACAGATTTTTAAGTGATGCCCATTTCTTAGATTATCTCGGTTGTGACGTGAAATACATTGTTTGAACTTCAGGTGAGTAATTTTGCATGCTATGTATCTTTATTGAAAATACTATTTTTCCAAAAATATTTGAGAAATCTATATATGATATGAATTACTTTGAAAGTAAATATTTGATAACTGTTGAAGTATTTCATAATTTTTTATAACTGTTTTTGATATCTCATGGTGATATGTCATATACGCATGGTTAAAAAGTTCAGAAGATATTCCAATTAGTGACTCTAGTAACTAGGGGAGTGCTCCTAGTGTCTCAACGGTTGTACGATTATTTAGTGGGGTATGTTAATTGGATCGGCTTAGGGAATAATCACATGCGCCTTTTCGATGCTGCCTCTAAGTGCGAAATGTATGGATCCACAGGCTTATTACCTTGAGTTACGCATGGTCTGGCGAAACTTTGATATGTTCACCATTGAGAAAAAACTGTGAAATTTTGAGATAATGCTATTTTTGACACTTGGGTTTTCTATATGAAATTTGAAGCATTGATTAAAAGATTTTGATAAAAATGTTTTAGCAAATTGTTGTGGTACTCCTTATTTTGAAATTATTTTTTTATTATTAATTTGTTTTCATCCCAAATTTAAAATCCTGTATTAATATGTGTGCTTAATCATTCACATGGCTGTGAGCTTATAAAATCCATTAACAATTTTTAGGTGGGCACATTAAAGAGTAGATGATTTTTGTGTTACCGGAGATGCCTTCTCTTATAATCTCCATTAAGATTTTTGAGTCGATTTAATTTTTTCTATAATAACTACTAGGTTGTAAGCTTATAACATTGGAATTCTAGAAAATTAAAATTTTTGGGTTATTATCTTTTGTGTTTTAAATTTAGAATTAATTAAGTTAAGTATTATTTTTAGACTATTTTAGTGTTGTATTTGTTGTTACTTTTGGTGAGCTTACGTGTTCTACAGATAATGATTTGGGGTTCACGGCCAGTCATATCCTAAATTTGGGATGTGACAATAGTGGCATCAAAGCTTAGGTCATCTGTAGACCCTAGTTTTGTCTGGTATCATAGCAGAGATCATGTTGTTCCCAAGTTCACTAGTTATGGGTATGCGCGTAGTCAAAATGTTGGCCTAATTTTGAAGAAAAAATTATTTTAAGGGGGAATAATGAAATATCTCGAATTTTGTAATTATTTTGTAATAAAACTAATTAATAATAAATAAATAGTCTTAATTGTAAAAATATGTATACATTAAAATTAGAGATATTCTTAATTGTCTTATTTGTTTTTATTGTCTTAATTATATATATAATAAATAACTAAATTAATTAAAATTTGAATAATAATTAAATAGAGAAATAATAAATTAAAATAACTAATAATTTTAGAATTTTAGAATTAAAAAGGTTAATATTAGTGTAATTATTTTTGTAACAGAAATAATATTTATTTTATAATTAAATAGGTTAATAATGGTATAATTGTTTTTTTAGCAGAAATAATATTTGTTTTATAATCAAATAGGTTAATAATGGTGTAATTATTTTTGTAAAACTCATGAATAGGCAACTAACTACAGCCTATTTAAAATTGTAATTGAAAATTTATAAGGAATCAATAAATAAATTTCTATAACTGAAAATTTATGAGGAATCAATAAAAAAACGTACAACAATAAATGGCTATTTTAGTTATAGGTTGGATCTATAAATAGAGGTGTAAGTAGTATGGAGTTTTATATAAGAGAGAGAGAGAGAGAGAGAGAGAGAGAGAGAGAGAGAGAGAGAGAGAGAAAAGGAGATTTGGGTTTACCTATTTTTTAGTAACACCCATTTCTTAGATTATCTCGATTGTGACGTGGAATACATTATTTGAATTTTAGATGAGTAATTTTGCATGCTATGTATCTTTATGAAAATACCCTTTCCCCAAAAATATTTGAGAAATTTATATATGATATGAATGTTAGTAAATATTTGATAATTGTTGAAGTATTTCATATTTTTTTATAACTATTTTTGATATCTTATGGTGATATGTCATATATGCATAGTTAAAAAGTTCAGGGTATATTCCAGTGGGTAACTTTAGTCACTAGGAAAATACTCCTAGTGTCTCAATGATTGTATGATTATCTAGTGGGGAATGTCAATCGGATCGGCTTAGGGAATAATCACGGGTGCCATCGTAATGCTGTCTCTAAGTGCGATATATGTGGATCCATTGGCTTGATGCATTGAGTTACGTTTAGCCTGGCAAAAACATTGATATGTTCAACATTGAGAAAAAAATGTGAAATTTTGAAAAAATGTTATCTTAACACATGAATTTTTTGTATGAAATTTGAAACATGGATTGAAAATTTTTGATAAAAATATTTTAGCAAATTGTTGTGGTGCTCCTTATTTTGAAATCATGTTTTTATTACTAATTTCTTTTCATCTCTGATTTAAAATTATATATTAATATGTGTGCTTAATCATTCACACGGATGTGAGCTTATTGTTGATGTTTTCTTTGGTGGAGATGAATGCACAGGATATCTATTATTTTTAGAAAAATTTTCTTTTCTTCTTAAAACAAAGAAAGTCTAAGATATCTGAGCACCCTTTTTGAAAAATAGAGTCGCCACTTGGTTTTTGAAAAAAATCGAGAAAAATAAAAAGGAAGATCTTTTAAAAACGTAATCAGAGAAAAAGAGAGTTCGGGGGCTAAGGTACGAAAAGGGAAGAAAAGCAAGAAAAATAAGAAAGAAGATCTTTTAAAAACGTAATCAGAGAAAAAGAGGGTTCAGGGGCTAAGGTACGAAAAGGGAAGGTGTTAGGCACTATTTTCGTCCAACCGTGAGGTTTGCCTCTACTTTGTCAGTATTGGTTCTTGTTGTAAACTTTTTAAAGGTAACATATATAGAGCGGGAGGTTAAAGAAAGTTTAAACAAAAGCAATCAATGAAACAAAATCCTAATTATGATTCCTAGTGTCATGAACTTGGTTGTTATTTCTAGATATGTCACACATATCATTTGAACAAAGTAAAGCGAAAAACATGCGAATAAGTGATAAAACAAACAAATAGGGGTCTAAGGGTCATGTGACAGCATTTTTGCCCCTAACATGTTATAAACATGCTATATAGAATAAATAGAGTAGACTACATCGTCATATTTAGGCTACTGGATATGCAGAAAACTCGCGGCCAAAGCAACAAATGCTGTGGCTGTGACAAAATAAAAAATTCCAAATAAAATATTAAGTAGAATTCTCATTTTTTGTTTAGATTTTTTAATATTTAATTAATTCTACTTTTTTAGTGCCCTATGAGTTTGCCACCCCATCCACCAATGGATTATGAGGGGAAGAAAGGAGCTTACCTTGGATGACTCAGGGTCACCTTCTGCTTTAATAATAAAAAATAAAAAATTGGCTATGGAGATTTCGCGTCACAAAACATGCGGCCATGAAAAATATAAAGTCACCGCGAAGAACAGAATAAAAAAAGCTCACGGCCGTGACAAACAAAAGTCACGGCCATGGTTTTTAATGGTACAAAAATGGTATATACATTGCACAAGGCTTAAAACAAGCTCAAATGAATAGGATATATATGACAGAGATCATAACCTATTGATTTTAGGTTAGATCCACGATCCTTCATCGTCTATACAAGAAATAACTCTAAACAGAATATATAGGATATCAAAAATGAACAATAGGATACTTAAAACACATTTTTATGTCACTGGCCTCATGAAATCTCACGGCTATAGCAAAAGGATGTCGCGGCCAAGATGCGGCCGTCATATTTGCACAACCTCAGAGCATGTGTATATGAAGGTGTACAGAATAGAGATCATGACCTATTTGATCTAAACTAGATCTACCATTCATTACCCAACAGGAAAATAAACAAAGGTACAGAAAGGAAAAAATTCTAAACAGAGCAATAAATGGATATATAACCTTGAAATAAAAAGATATCAGAGAGTCTTGAAGAAGGTTTTCACATTTTTGGCCTTAAAACAACGTCATAGCCGTAACAACAAGATGTCGTGGCCGTGAGTAAAAAAAGGCATTAATGTATTGGCCCTTATAAAAAGTGCACGGCCGTGATTGTGGGTTTATCAAAACATACGGTCGTGACATAATAAAGTCGCGGTCGTCATGTTCCTGAACCTCAGAAAGCTTTTGATGTGCTCAGTGTGCTTGTGAGCATCAAAACAGAATGAGAACGAATGTAAATATATGAAATAGAGAGTTATGAATACACTGTTAGTAATGAAAAACTTAAAGGAAACAATGCTTACATTGAAATGAATATGAATACACTGTTAGTAATGAAAAATTTAAAGGAAACAATGCTTACATTGAAATGAATGATAAATAAGCAATAAAAATAATGGAAACCTTATCCACGACACCCTCGGGTGAAGAAGATGAGGGTTTAAGAAGAGTCGTGGGTTCCTAAAGTTACCAAGTGCGATTATTCACCTCGAATGGCCCCTCAGTAGTGAGAATATGATACTTTCAAGTTAATATATGTGCTCCAACAACTCCTCCGAGGCAAATAAGAACATGAACGGGGCTTGAGAAATGTAGAATGAAAGGGAGAATATCGGGTGGGAGAGTATTTTGGCAGAGCATGGGCCTCCAGGTGTTTCTTTTTTTGGGATGTTGTCACATGTCCAAAAAGGGGTAATAGTGACAGCCTCTACCTTTTTACTTTTGTACAGTGACGACCGCGCTACCTTTATGGTGGTGAAAAGGACAGCCGCGACTTTACAAAGTCGCGGCATGGATAAACAAGCGACGGCTGTGACAAAGAAAGTCACGACTTGGTTTAGAGTTTTCAAAAAGGTTACGGCTGTGAAGGTAAGGACACGACCTGAAGGTTTTTAGGATTTTTTCTTGGGTTTTGAGCCATATTTATTATTTTGCTTGCTTGAGAGTATCTTTGAGCATGATTCTCATACTTTCATCATTGGAGCACATTCGAGACGGGTGCCTAAGATTCAGCTTCATCAGATTGGGGTGTCTACACTTATGAAATCCATTAATATTTTTCAGGTGGGCACGTTGAAGAGTAGATGACTTTTGTATCGCCGGGGACGCTTTCTCTTATGATCTCCATTAGGATTTTTGAGTCGATTTAATTTTTGTTATAATAACTAGTAGGTTGTCAACTTATGACATTAGAATTTTAGAAAATTAAAATTTTTGGGTTATTATCTTTTTTGTTTAAAAATTTAGAATTAATTAAGTTAAGTATTATTTTTGGACTATTCTAGTGTTGTGGTTGTTGTTATTTTTGGTGGGCTTACGTGTTCTACAGATAATAATTTGTAGTTCATAGCCAGTTATACTCTAAATTTGGGGTGTGACACATTAGAAAGTATAACACAACTTTGAGTGGTGCAAAGTAGATCATTTTATGAAATGCCATTACATGGAACGAACCTTGTGGCAGGTCAAAATGGATGTTTATTAGAAACTCTTAGTGTGAGGCCAACCTTACTTGACCAAATTTTAGCGGCTCAATTATTTGATAGTTAGGTAGGCAAGATAAGGTCAAAGGCAACCACTAAGGGTAAGATGGATTTTGAAACTCAGGATGATGTATTATGGTTTGGTCATAGATTGTATGTGCCTAGTAATGCCAAATTAACAAGATAGATTTTGGATGAGACCCATAATTCATCTTACACTATGCACCATGGGAGTATAAAAATGTATAGAGATTTGATGAAGCATTACAAGTTGAGTGAGGTGAAGAGAGATGTGACGGACTTTTTGGCGAGATGTTTGGTACACCAGGAAGTTAAGATTGAGCATTAATATTCAACAGGATTGTTACAACTATTACCTGTGCTTGAATGGAAGTGAGAGTGCATAACCAGAGATTTTGTAATTGGGTCACCTCGATTGCCTAAGTGGACTGATGCAATTTGGGTGATTGTGAACAGATTGACGAAATCGGCACATTATCTACCCATTTAGATGACTTTCTCTAGGGATCGATATGCACGATAATATATTGATGAGATCATTCGTCTTCATGGGGTGCCAGTTTCTATTGTGTCAAATAGAGATCCTTGCTTTACATCTAAGTTCTGGTTGAGTTTGCAAGAGCCATTGGGTACTACTTTGACATTCAACACGACTTTTCATTTGCAAATTAATGGTTAATTAGAGGGGAAGATTCAAACTTTGAAAGATATGTTTAGAGCGTGTGTTCTGGATATTCCAGAATGTCGGGAGGAACAATTGTATTTGATCGAGTCTGCCTATAACAATAGGTTTTAATGGCCACAAGAATGGCCCCCTATGAAGCGTTGTTTGGCAGAAGGTATCAAAGCCTAATTTATTGGGAGAAGCTCAAAAAAAAGAAAGTTACTCAGACCAGAGATTGTTTAAATCACTACTGACAAAATAAAGCTAATCCAAGAGTGATTGAAGCAGTCATAAAATAGGCAGAACAATTATGTGGATATTTGTAGGCATGATATGAAGTTTGAAGTAGGAGATCATATATTTTTAAAAATATTCCCATGGGAAGGATTTATGATATTCAGGAAGAGAAAAAGTTGAGTCCTCGTTATATTGGATCATATGAGATCATCAAGAGGATTGAAAATATCACCTATTAATTTGCCGTACCACTCGAGTTATCAAGATTGCATGACGTTTTTCCTATTTCGATGCTAAAAAAGTACATGCCAGACCCCACCCATGTATTGATAGTGCAACCCATGGACCAAAAGCCTAACCATATGTATGAGAAGTCAAGACAAATAATGGACAAAAAAGAACAAGTCTTGTAGAGCAAAGTAATTTCATTGGTAAAAGTGCTATGACATAGTCATTTGATTCAAGAAGCCACTTCAGAACGGGAAGAGGATATGCTAGAGAGAAGTATCCACATCTAGTTGTCAAGATCTTTTTGAGTTGTTTAACTATTTTATTCATATTTTCTCTCGACTATCATGGAATCTAGAATAGTGTGTTGCTAAGTGAAAAAAGTTAGTTTGACCCTTGGTCTTGGTTTCCTATCTTTTATATATTATCTTTCCACTTCAAGGGTTGGTGACATGATATAAAAAGATTTGATTCCTTTATCTTCAAAAGGAGGGGAGCTATAACAATCAACCGTAGAACTCATCTGAGATTCCAAATGTCGCACCCCGCACCCGCAAGGTACTATGCGTATACAATGGAGACATGATCTCGCTACATTTCAGTGGCCTTAAGAAGACGACATGGCTTTAAATTGCCAAGAACAAAAGCATTCATACAAAGATCTCATTCACAAACATCCTTTCATTTACATTGAAGAAACATGAGTTTTCAAGAGATACTCAATCTCATACATCAAAACAAGGATACTCCATCCTAGATATATACAACACAACTTAGAGTTATAAAATTTACGTAGTCTCCAACATAAAGCGTCTCATAATTACATACCACACAACATAAACAAAATGACATCTAAAATTCATGTTCAAGCTTAAGACGTCGAAAATTCTAGCGGGACCTACTATCTGTAACCATAAAAGTTACAGAAGAGTGCACCTAGTATTATAATGAACAAGATAAAACCAAACACTGAGTTTAAGAGTAATTAAACATCTTTGAAAGAGTACTTCAACCAATTTTAACAAAAGATGAGAAACACCACATTCATCCTAACAAATTTGTCTCATAAGTTATAAATAACATTCCCCTTTCAAAAAGGTATAAATAAAGCTTAAAAGCCACAACTCATTTTCTCCAAAATGGTATAATTAAGGCTTAACAGCCATAATTCATATTTTACAAAATGGTATAACTAAAGCTTAATAGCCACAACACATTAAAACCATTTGTAGGGATCCAGATCCATTTTATTTATTTAATTAAATGATGATGATGTGATTATTTGACACATGTTGTACATTATTTTGTGATGCCTCGATTTTTAGAGACATCTTAACTTACAAAGCAAAGTTTTCCTTAATTAATTTCAAGAAAATAGCTTGTAATCTTTTTTTAAATATTCATACCAATTCAAATAGATAAGTTAAAGAAAGGGGAAAAAAACCATTAACGCAAAAGGAAATCTTCAAAATGATTACAACCCATAATTCATCTAAAGATTTTGTAGGGACCCGGCCCCTTGTTAGTTTCTAATATTAATGAAAACAAATATGTTACGTCCGATGGAAACGGTTAAATGTGTAGATCAAGCATAAGAATTAAAACTTGAGCATGTATATGTTTACTAACGGTGGTTAAATGTTGGGTAATGCATGAGAACGTTGTGTTGAGGTGTTTGGTTTATGTTTTGGTTCAGTTGTGGCATCCTTGGTTTGGGTTTTTTTAATCCAGTGTGACCGCTTGAGTGGAGCGTAGTCCGCTCAAGCGAACAGGTGGCATAGAGCTTTTGGGCTTGGGGACCGCTCGAGCAGACTGTTAGCGTACAGCTTATAAGTTATGAGTTTTAACATTTCATCTTCATTCTTTCCATTTCTCTCTCTCTCTCTCTCTCTCTCTCTCTCAATTGATGTTCTAAACCCTACAACACCTCTTGACACCCCGTTGAGCCTCTCCTTGCTTCTCTTGGAGTGATTCCTTGCTTCTCTTCCGATGGAATACCCGTTAGAGGCTTGATCTTGGCGTTGGAGGCTCCTTTCTCACCCTTTGATTGGAGATTCACGTGGTTAGAGCTTGTTTGGGGTTCTCTTGTGGATCTATCATTATAAATGTAGGATCTATGACTATTCTTGAATATCTATATGATATGCATTGTATTTTTGATTTTATGAACATAAAAGCAAGAAAATGGTGTTTTCGAAACCTTAGGTTACGGTTTGATGTTAATGAAGGTTAAATCTTAGATCTATGGATGATTTAACATGATTCTATCTTTACGTTGTCGTTGGAGATGATTGGATTTGAAAAATGGTGGGCTAGGGTTTGGACTTGAGTTAAAACTATGAAAATTGGGGATTTTGGGGCGAAGGGACCCATATATTGAAAATGATGTGATTATTGGTTAAATTAAGGGCTATAAGAACCTATTGCATATACATTCCATGAGTTTATGTGGCACATGGCAATGTCGGGTGTTAAAATTGGGGGTTTCAGTGTAAAATTGAAAGACACATGTTGTGGTTGGGTTTCGAATCGTAGTTATATGGGTTTTGGCGAGAGGAATTGAATTAACGGTTGGACTTGCTTTGGTTACTAATCAAATGAAACAATTAAAGTACCACGTGATTGAATTGAATGATTAAGTTTGGGTAGGAGTTGCTCCTTGATGAAAGATCAAAAACTTGTGCAATGTAAGGTAGGCTCTTCCTTGGGGTTAATTCCCGTAAAAGCGTGCGCTTGGGTGGCCCACCCATCGATGTTTTCGAGGGAAATAAAAAATGTGTGTTCTCCATGTCGGGCTATAGAATGGATATTTATTCATCGAGCCTCGCGTGGCCTAGTGGAGATAAATATGCCTAAGTTTATAGGCACCGTCCGACTTTGGTACTTGATTGAATTGATGATTAATTTGGGTTGGTAAGCCTTAATTAGATGAATGGCTAAAATGGTGGATTATGAGAATGCATTGGGTTGATTTGGAAATGGTGAGAGGATTGGTTGTAATGGTTAATTTAACTTTAACTTTGGAACATTGAACCATAACTATTTCTTGAAAACTCGGTTATGTGATGGGAGTATGATTTGGGACAAATGATGTTGGTTTCGGATAAACTTATATGTTACATCCCGCATAACCATTCTCGTATGTCATACATACGTTCATCGTTAATCTTGTTCCTATGAGGTTCGGCTGATATTGTTTAACAACATTTCAAGTAATAGTGGAAAGAAGAGATTTGAGTAAGATGATGGTCACTGGACCCTTTTTGAGTAACTGATAAAACCACACTTTCTTTGATAGCATATTTTTGGAAAATAAAATTACAAAGATGTGATTCTTATTTTCTTTTAGAGTACTTGGATTATTGTATCTTGGGTTAAAACACCTGTATTGTATGACCCTAAGGCCATATATTCATGTTATGTATGCATGTGAGGACATTCCGTTCATTTGATGGGTTGAAAGTTTTAATCTTTAAATGATGTATCTTGATATTGAAGTTTGATTTTGGGTTCTTTAGTTGAAAGGTGGTTGTTTTATTATCAAATGTATGTTTTACTTCTCAAGTTTGCCTATCAAAAATCATGTTCAAATGATGAGAAAAAAATGGGTGATTTTTCAGCACTTAAAATTTTTTTTAAACTTTTGGGCAGTGAACTCTTGGGTGCCCCACCGCTCGAGCAGACTCTGCTGGGTGGCGATTTATTGAAAAGTGTTTCAGAACGGGTTTTTCTTAAATATTTTTGGGTTGTATTTTGGGGTATAAATTGACTATTTTTAGGAGTTGTTTACAAAAAAAATATTAGTTTCCTTTATTTAAGTATTTTACTAATTTTACTTGGGTTTTATTATCTCAAAATTGCGGCGTTACATATTGGTATCAGAGTTTTAGATTCGAATACCTAGGAACCATGGGAGTGGTTGATCCATTGCGTGAGAGTTTGTATTGATGTGTGACATTCATGACTTGTTGTGCTAGCATGAAATATCTTGAGTATAACTTGACATTTGCATGCTATGTGGTATTTGGGTATGGAGGTTGGACTCTTAGGATGATGTGAATGGCCCTTGGGTGACTGGTCGACTAGTTTGGAATTTGAATTAGAAAGGCGTTTGGCCGACGTTCACTCTAATCAGAAATCCAAGCGAGTTACTCGGAGAGACGTGTCATTCCGGTTAGTTCTCCTTGTTATGTGTTGCATAAGAGGTGTTGATGCAATGATATGTGTTGAGCAGTATCTCATCGAGAAACGGTCTAATAAGTAAGAGATGAGTTATTGTAAGCTATGTTCTTAATATCTCTCCTTATTCCTTCTTATTCTTAGAGTGATGTTGCTGAGACGTGGTAGGGGCCAAGACCGTAGCTAAGGTCGTGCATATGCTTAGGTTCTAGAAGAAGGGGATGTTTATGCCCCGTAGGAATAAGTGAGCGGTATTGATGTTGTTCTGGAGATATATGCTATGATAAGAGCGATGTCCGAGACGACTAGAGCTAGAGCAATGGGCTCCTGTGCTAAGGGCCTCTGTGGCAATCAGGTAATTTCGGTGGTTGGATCCTCCAACCTTATCTGGGGAGCCGGACACCAAAGTTGCTACCGAGTGGTTAGAAGTGACCACGACGATCTTAGACACCCTAGAGATCGAGGATGAATTGCGTGTTAGGTTGGCAGCGTTCCAACTTTGGGAGGATGCGAGGGAGTGGTGGAAGTTTGCTAAGACCACCGTGGATGGCACGTGAGCCGCTTTTACTAGGGTGTTCTCAAAAAAGTACTTTTTGGGTTCGTCAAGAGATACGTATCAGGAGGAGTTTCTTTCCCTTATTTAGGAGAATCTTGCCGTGGTCCAGTATGAGGCCAAGTTCGCGAATTTGTTGCGGTTTGCACCTGAGATGGTGCCAATGGAGGAGTTGCGCACCAAGTGATTTGAAAGGGGTCTTTGAACTTTGATCAAATATAGGATTGCAACATTGGGTTTTTGGGTCTACACCGAGATTGTGGAAGCTGCTTTCCGAGTAGAGAATGCAATGGCGGAGAGCCACAAGATTAAGGAGAGCAAGTCGCATTAGGGAGCTTCTGGTGCTCAGTCTGAGGGGCACCAGGTGAAGAGGCAGAAATCAAGGGGATCGAGTTCTTATCCCATGGGATCTCAGCCTCAGCTACGGTCGGCACCAGCACCATCTATTGGTTCATTTGGGCATTCTGTGTTAGGATTGGTATACTGAAAATCATATTTTTAGTATTTAATTTTATTTTAATAAAATTAATTTTTTATTTTATGATAATCTTTATGAGCAATGTATGTGTATCATTTCTTCAATGTTATGCATAAATATTCGATATTCTGTATAGTATTTAATCTGGTGTGTAGAGTACGATTTACACACAGAAGATCAAAGTTTAGGTTCTTGCAGAATATAAGTTTTATGTTCACAGTTTAAATGAAAATGGACATACCATCGGTAAGACTATAGCACAGAGTTTTAATAAGTCTATCTTGGTTACGGGGAACAGATAATAGCGTCATCTATTATTCCGACTCTCTGTGCTAATACATTTCATGTATATTGAATGGCACATTTGGGATAATTAATTTTATACTGACTATATAAATTAATTCACACTCCAAGGTTATTATGAATAGTGCTTATCCTCTTAATCTTGAAATAATTATTAATTTGCGCATATTTAATATTCATTGTTTTGATTCATTAGATGGTGCGATCTTATATGGGTCTATATTTTTGGTAAGTTGGATGGCGATATTATTTATATGATGAATATTAATTATTGATGAAATTCACGTTCTAAAAGATCGGAATTGATGAAACCTCCTTAAGGAAGCTTATAAGTTTTGACCGGACCAAATCTTACAGGTGGATTTGATTATTCGGTGGTTAAATAAATTAAGAGGAAGGGATTTAAGGAATATCAAAATACCGATTAAATTAAATTATTAGTAATTAAATTTAATTGGCGGGTATCGAGAATCTTAACATAGAGAGAAATGGTAAGCATTTAATAACATGAGCTCAATAGAAGATGGTCTTAAGATTATGGGTCAGAGTGCAATTATAGTTCTTTAGTGGTGTGAATTGTAATTCAGTATTTGATAAAAATTACAGAAATCACTACTGATTTTTCATAATTGCAGATACCGCTATGAGGTCTGCTTATTGCAAAAATTGCTGATACGTTTCTGTGTTTCAGTAGAAGTCTTACTCATAATTACCCCCAGGTCCTTGTTGTAGCCCAATAAATATACGAATAGACTGAACCAGTTTTATAACTTGTCGTCTAAGACTAAAATTGTCCAGGTTCTGCCGGTACACATTCTTGATAGATTAGCCCACCCTGCATTCAAGAATTGCATAAGAAAATACAGTAGAAGATCTGACAGGAGTTTCAGCTTGGATTCAAATCACAGTTGAAGATTCAACTGGTAAAAATATTTTTCTTCTAATTAACTTTGGATACACGGATTTTATTTTGATCGTTCATCATCAAAGGTTTTATCTGGAGCCTGTTTTGGCGTTTGCCCGTCCAGTTAATTTTTTTAGATAATCGTTTGTAAAAATAAAGATCTTGACAGTCTTTCCTCCAATAATTGGTATCAGAGCCATTTTATTTTTTATTTTCGATTATCGGGACAGGGTAGTTTTAAAACTGTTGCTAACTTTGTTTTGCAGGGGTTCTAATCCCGATTTTTTGATCGTCATTTAATTTTCACGTTTAATTGAATGATGTAAATGATGATTATTTTTTTTAATCACGGAAGTTGACCATGATAGATTGAATGTGAGGTTTCGGGATATAGGATCGATGTAATAGCTAGTTCATATTTTTAAAATATCTATTTATATTATTTAAGAATAGATTGAACATATTCAAAAACACAAAGAACGGAGGCAGCACCGGCAGTGGTTTGAATTTTTACGGGTCACGGATCGCGGTAAGTTTTAAATGGTTTTAAACAGTTTTTTCTGTAATATTTATGAATAAAAAATAACATAAAAAACAAATCAAAAAAAGCGAGAAAAAATCACCAAAACAGCCCTGTTCCGGCAGCTTTGTCGGCAGTGGTTCGACGATGGTTTTTATAATTTTTTGGGCCATTTTTGAAACTATTTTTTGGGTAATCTTTTAAACATTAAATAGCAGTAAGACATTCCTCAAAATACTTTAAAAAATTAAAAAAAAAAATTGGGCCAAAATCACAACCCAAACAGGTGGCAAATAGGTTGACGACAGTAGTGGTTTCTAGGTAGTTTTCTGACAAATTTTGGGGTTGTTTTCAAGTAGATTTTTTGATGAAAAGATTATACTTTTCAAGAGCTTTCCAACGGTATAAAATGCGTAAAAAACAGAGCTTTGGAAGAGGTCGAAAAAGCTTCGGGAAGTTGGCGGTTCCTGGCGATAGCCCATAGGAGCGGTGGCAGTCTGTTCCAGGCGGTTTTTTGGCATTTTTTCGAGCTTTTTTTGGGCAGTTTTTTTCATAGAAAAGTACTACTTGTCAAGAACTTTTCAACAATATAAAGTACGTCAAAATGGAGTTTAGAAAAAGATCGAAAAAGCCTCGGGAAGTTGGCGATTCTAAGCGGCAGCGCTGTAGTACGGCTGCAGGAATTTTAGGCTGATTTTTGGACCTTTTTTATAACAAATTTTCAAAATAATTTTTGACATAAAAGTCTCATATTTTGAGAGCTTTCCAACGGTATAAAACTCGTAAAAAACGGAGCTTGGATGAGGCAACAGGAGCCGCCTAAAGGCGGCAGCAAGGGCGACGCCGGTGGTGGCTAGTGGTGGCAGGCAGTTTCTCTTTCTCGGGGCTATTTTGTGTTGATTTTCTGATGTATACGAGACTGATATGATATGACAACCCTCTCACTACGAGACACTACCTGCATTTGTGTACTAGCAATAACACGTTGTGCAGAATCTGAAGCCTGTGCATCAGCACTCTATTCTTGATTTGCACCTGTCCCAATAGTCCTCCTACTACTACGAGATAATGGAATATCAGTTACTTGTTCTTTCGTTCTACTGGTATTTTCTTTCAATTCTTCTAGAACAATTTTGTTATTGAGCTTGTGATCCATAATATTATCCCTTTCAAGAATCGGGCATTGGTGCTAATAATGACCTTCTGATCCTTAGGATTATAAAATATACCACCATTCCTTCTCTTAGGATACCCCGTAAAGAAACAGACTTATGTCCTTAGTTTTAACTTACGCACGTTCCCTTTCAGCACATGCGCTGGACACCCCCACATCCGAATGTGTTTCAGACTAGGCTTACGCCCGATCCACAATTCTATGGGAGTAAAAGTTACTGACTTAGAAGAAATCATGCTCATAATGTAAGTCGCTGTCTCTAAAGCAAGTCCCTAAAATGAATCGAGTAAACCTGAATAACTCATCATGGACCTTACCATCTCCATAAGAATCATATTCCTTCTTTCTGCTACCCTATTCTTCTACGGAGTGCCAGGTGTAGTCAACTGGGATGTAATCCCTTCTGATGACAAGTAGTCCTTAAACTTTCCAAAGAGGTATTCTCCATCACGGTCGGATCGTAGTGATTTGATACTTTTACCCATATGCTTCTCTGCCTCTGCCTTAAATTCTTTGAATTTCTCAAAGCATTTAGATTTACAGTGCATCAGGTAAATGCATCCATTCTTTAAGTAGTCATCAATGAAACTGACAAAGTACTCAAAGTTAAGTCTAGCCCGAATTGTCATAGGACCACACACATCAGAATGAACCACCTCCAACGGTTCTTTAACTCTATAGCCTTTGGCCAAAAATAGCCTCTTGATTGTCTTACCCTCTAAGAAAGATTCACAGATTGGAAGTGCCTTCATTTCTAATGAACTCAAAGGTCCATCTGCTACTAGTCTATTTATTCGTTTTAAATTAATATGACCCAAGCGTAAGTGCCAAAAAAACATTTAGTTCATTAAAGAAGAAAATTTTCTCTTATATGGTAAATTAGATGTGTTATTCATTTTAGTTAATTGTAGTATAGATGAGATTGGAATAACAACATAAAGATCATTCACCAATGTACCAGAATAGATAACCTGTTTATTATCCTTAATAACCACAGGATTATTAAAATAAACTAAATATCTGTCTTTAACCAATTTAGAAATGAAAACTAAGTTCCTTATAATAGAGGGTACATAAAGACAATCTCTTAATATTAAAACATGATCTCTACCAAAACTTAGAGTGACATCTCCTACTACAACTGTTGTTATCTTTGTATTATTGCCCATATGTAGATAAATCTCTCCATCACTAAGTTGTCAGGTTTCCTAGAATTGCAGACATGATCAGTGACTCCCATATCTACACACCAAGTATCGGTAGAAAACACTGCTAAATATATTTTCACAACCAGTGAATAGAAATTACCCTATTTATTCTGCCTTCTAAGAAATACTAAACATAACTTTTTTATGTCGTGTCTAGTTGTAGTAAAAATATCTATCTTTCGACTTTTTCACACCAGTCAGTGGCCCACTAACTAGCCTAGAAACCATGTATCCCTATTTCTGAATCTTTTTCTTCTTCATGGCTTTCGGCCCAAAGAAAGAACCTTTTTAAAAAATAAACACATTTTTTGATATTGAAGGAATACCATTGGTAGTTAAAGCTATATCCAAATTATTTTTTTATTCAACAAAATTTGGTCCCATTAGTTTATTTTCTGTAAGTATTAAAGAAAGTGGGTTGAAAGTCATTTTAATCATGAGAATCACATAATTAAAATATTGTTAATTATGATGAGCAAAATTTTAAATTCATTTTAATTTGGTCCCCTCTACTATTTTAAAAATAATTCAACAGCAGCCTGGTAACTTGAGAATAGCATCCATTGATGGGAGGACGTCTACTATTCTTCATAAGACAAGACAGGCCAATTAATTTTAATTTTACTATCTAGACAACTGACCATGCCAAGTAAAATTAAATAGATGACATAGTTTCGGTCTACTATATAATAGAAGTGACTCAGACGGAGAGGATGCTATTATATATAGTTAAGTGTTAACTATCAGTTAATCCCAAATCAATCGCTTCGTAATGAACCCTTCAATGGAGAAGTTCTACACTAACAATTATCCAGAATTATCGCTAAAGGAGGTTTGTACTGGCGATACCACAATTAATTTGTCGATTGGGGAATAAGGCCTTATGCGGACACGCAGGGTTTAATTGCATCACCTACAAAATATTTTTTATGATTATAAAAATTCGTGTAATTAAAATAAATTTATTAATTTCGAAAGCCACACGATTTGAAAGAATTAAACATCTTTTCGTGTACACAATTTCAAAGATTCTAATTTATCAAACCATCTTTTCGTATTTAAATGCGCAACAAATAAAATTTAATAAATGCACAATTTTTTTCCAGCGCTTTAGATGAAGTAGTGATTAAAGGCATTTATTTATTTTATTTTTTGTCCTGTATTTTTTAAAAAATAATAATTTATTTCGATTAAATATTTTTTTATTAAATTAATTTAAAATTCAGAATTAATTCCTACATTTTTTCAAGATATTTGATTTTATAAGAAAAGATCATCTTAAACGTAATATTTTGTAAAAATAAAATATTTAAATTTTTTTATTTAAATAAAATTAACTAGTTAAAAAAAATTAATTTTATTTTCTATTACAAAATATTTTAATTAAAACTAAAATTTTGAATTAATTAAATTAACAGGATAAATAAAACAGATATACAATTATCAATGCAATTCATATATATGTAAACACGATGCATATATCCCAATTTTATGATTCAAGTGAAACGCTGAAGCGTTTCAGTCTCTTGAATAGAATAACCTGTAATATATCAAATCAGTCTGGTATCTATTAGAAAATCAACACAAAACAGACCCGAGAGAGAGAGAAATCATCGGCCCACCACCAGCACCACCTAACCGTCGCCTCATCCGAGCTCCGTTTTTGATGAGTTTTATGCTGTTGGAAAGCTCTTCAAATATGAAATCTTTTTGTCAAAAAATTTGCTGGAAAACTGTCCAAAAAATAGCCCAAAAAAAACGGCTCCTATGCGTCGCCAACTTCCCGAGGCTTTTTCAGCAAAAATGGCCGCAACAGCACTACGCCGCCAACTTCTTGAGGCTTTTTCGACTTCTTTCCAAACTTTTTTTTCGTTGTACTTTATGCTGAAAGAAAGCTCTCAAAAATTACTATTTTTCATAAAAACAATTTGCTCAAAAACATATTGAAAAATGCCGAAAAACTGCCTGGAACAGACTGCCGCCGCTTCTATGCGTCACCGCATGGAACTGCCAATTTCTTAAGGCTGTTTCGGCCTCATCCGAACTCCATTTTCGACGTTGTTTATATCAATGGAAAGATCTCAAAATATAGATTTTTTTTGTTAAAAAACATTCTAGAAAATTGCTCAGAAAAAGGCTAAAAAACTAGCCTGAAACCAATAATGCCGCACCACTGCACCGCCGCCACCGTTGCTGCCCTGTTTTGGATTTTTCTTGTGCTTCTTTGGTGCTGGTTTTTTTTGATAAAATAGTTTGAATATCTAGCCACACAATGCATTGGAAAACGCCTTGAAAATAGTGCCAAAACAGCCCCAAAAATAGTCCCAAACCATGTGTCATGGGGCACCACCGCTGCCAGGCTTGTTTGCCGCCTGTTTGGATTGTGATTTTAACCTAGTTTTTTTTCTAGTTTTTAACAGTATTTTGAGGTGTGGTTTACTTCTATTTTATCTTTAAAAAATTGCTCAAAAAATAATTCCAAAAATGGCCCAAAAAATTATAAAAACTGCTGTCGAATCGTCACCGAAACCAGGCTATTTTGGTGATTTTTCCTCACTGCTTTTAACTTATTTTCCATGATGTTTTTTATTTGTAAAAACTGTAGAAAACCTCACTGGAGAAAATCGTTTAAAATCATTAAAAACTTACTGCAATTCGTAGACCATAAAATCTGAACCACCGCTAGTACTGCTACCATTCTTTGCGTTCTTAGATATAATCAACTTGTTCCTAAATAATTTAAATAGATATTTTAAAAATAAAAACTATCTATTATTTTGATCCTATGTCTCAAAAGCTCACATTCGAACAATCACAGTCAACCCCCATGATTAAAAAAATAATCATTATTCACAAACTATTCAATCAAACATGAATTAATGACGATCATAATTGTTAGCACAGTTCTAAAATAACGCGGCCCCAATAACCGAAAACAAAAAAATAATACGGCTCTGATACCAATTGTTGGAGGCAAGACTGTCAAAATCTTTATTTTTACAAACGATTATCTAAAAAATTAACTAGATAGACAAACGCCAAAACGACATCTAGATAAAACTTTTGATGACGAACGATCAAAATAAAACCCGTGCATCCGAAGTTAATTTAGAAGAATATCTTTTTATTGGTCGAATCTTTAACTATGATTTGAATCCAAGATGAATCTCCTGTCAAATCTTTTATTGTATTCCCTTATGCAATTCTCGAATATAGTGTGGGTTATAATCCTCTGAGAACTCGCATCAGCAGAAACTAGACAGCTTTAGTATTAGAAGACAAGTTATAAAACTGGTTCAGCATACCCGCATATTTATAGAGCTATAACAAGGACTTATGGAGTAATTATGAGTAAGACTTCCAGTGGAACACAAACACGTATCAGTGGTTTTCGTAATTAAGCAAACCTCATAGTAGTATCGACAATTATGGAAAACCAGTAGCAGTTTTTGTAATTTTCATAAAATACTGAATTACAATTCATACTACTAAAGAACTATAATTATACTCTGACCCATAATCTTTAAACTATCTAGCATTGAGCTCCTGTTATTAAATGCTTACCATTTCTTCCCACGTTAAAATTTTCAATACCCGTTAATTAAATTTAATTATTGACAATTTAATTTAATCGGCATCTTGATATAGGTTAAGCCATTTTGCTTAACTTATTTAACCACCGGATAATCAAATCCACATGCATGATTTGGCCTGGTTAAACTTATAAGCTTTCTTAAAGGGGTATCGCCAATCTCGATCTTTCGGATGTGGATTCCGATAATAATTAATATTTACCATATAAATAATATCGCTATCCAACTCACCGAGAATATAGACTCATATAAGATCGCACCCTCTAATGAATCAAAACAACGAATATTAAATATACACAAATCAATAATTATTTCAAAATTGAGAGGATAAACACTATTCATAATAACCTTAGAGTATGAATTAATTTATAGAGTTAGTATAAAATTAATTACTCCAAATGTCCCATTTAATACACATAAAGTGTACTAGGACAGAGAGTCAGAATAATAGACGACACTATTATCTGTTCCACGTAACCAATACAGGTTTACTAAAACTATGTGCAACAGTTGTATCGATAGTGTGTCCATTTCCATCTAAACTGTGAACATAAAACTTATATTCTGCAAGAACCTAAAATTTAATCTTCTGTGTGTAAGTCGTACTCTACACACCAGATTAAATACTATACAGAATATCGAGCATCCATGCATAACATTAAAGAAATGGTACACATGCATTGCTCATAAATATTTTCAAAAAATAGAAAATTAATTTTATTACTGAAATAAAATTAATTACTAAAAATATGATTTTTAGTACACCAACCCTAACACGGAGATCCTTGAATTCATATGAGGATGTACATCCGTGCACTCTTCCCTATGGGACTTGATGATCAGCTAAAGGCCTAATTGTTCCATCGATCACTTTCTAGGGCAACGCAAAAATGGTTTCTCTCCTTGAATGTTGCAAAGACTCAAACATGGAAAGACATTGCCATTGCTTTCGTTAGTGAGTACAGCTATAGAGTCCAGCTGGTCATCACTACCCGAGAACTCGAAACCACCCAACAGGAGGGTCGGGAGTCATTTGTGGACTTTCTAACCAGGTGGAGGGAAAAATTGGCCAAAATAAAAAATCGGCTGACGGAGAAGGAACAAGTGATAATTGTAGTCAAGAACCTCTAATCTCCATTGAAGCGTTATTTGATAACACAATTGCTGTCCACTTTTGAATAGCTGTTTGATGCTGGAGTCCAAATAGAAGACGTGATCCAGTCCAAAGATTTTGAGAAATTCGAGCCAAGTCAGAAGCCAAGAAGGTCCTTTTCCACAAACGATCAAAGCCAACCCACTATTGTTGCCAACCTTATTTCTCGTTCAAACGAGGTTAACCTTCTGAACCCCCATTTCGAGCATTTTAACCCCTCATCTTCCACCTTGCAACCAAGTAATAACCAGTAGTCTTAACAGAAGCCAAGGAGAGTTTTTACTCCCCTCAATATACCTTTGTCTACAGCTCTTAATTAACTCGTCGAGAAGGTTAATCAAACTTTTGGATCCAATGCATGTTCCTGATCGACTACGACAAGATATAATGCTTCCCAATATTGCGCCTTTCACCAAGGTCATGAACACTTGACTAACAAGTGCATGAGGCAGCGCTATGAAATTCAGAATGTTATCGACAACAAGGTCATTCCACCGCCGTCTGCAGCGCAAAATTCAAATGTTACGACTTATTCGCTGCCGAACCATGCTAAGCAGGGAGGGGTGAATTTTATCCAGCTAGGACAGTCAGATGATCCCATCTATTGCATCTATTCAGCAAATCTCCTGCACCCACGTATTTTAGTTGAGAAAGATCAGTTTTGTTCCCTAATCATGGCTGGGAATGGCTGGGATATGATGGAGGAATGAGACGATGCATTCTAGGAAGGCTATGGGATGATAATCCAGGTAGAGAACCTGGAGGAGCATAACGACGATGATGATTCACCTTTGGATTATTCGATGAGGCCACATGGTTTTGGGCATATGCTAGATAGAATCACAATTCCCCATCTCTTTAAGGAAGAAATTTTTGTTGATGAAATGCAATCTTACTGGCTAGTTCGAACTATTTTAAAGTCAGATGGGGAAGAATTGACTAATTTTTGGGGTTGCCCGAGAACAGCAGGTAGGTTACATTGGGGAAGACATCTAGGGGAAAGATGACATTGATAACACATGGGCGATCAAAGATAATGAAGAAAGAAAGGGAAGATTGAAAAGCCACAGTTTAAACGTCTTGTGGGAGTTCAAGAGTTGTTCCAATGTGGTAGAGGTTAGAGAGATCGACGTGTCAGGATTATGGGATCCCAAAGAGGGAGTTGAACATTTAACCTGGAGTGGGTGGCACTTTAAGCTTGCACAACTAGAAAGGGGACAAACCAGTGGGAAAGGAAAAGAGAAGGAACAAGATGAGGAAGACGATGCTATACTGAAATAGCTGATGAAAACTCAAGTAAACATCAGTATTTGGGGGTTGCTGATGGCCTCACACAAGCACCGACAGGCAGTATTAAAAGTTTTAAATAAGGCAAATGTCTCAATAGACGCAATCCCAAAACAATTGATCGAGTTGATTTTGCCGGTTGTAGCACCGAAGGTAATTTCTTTTTTTAACAAAGATTTGCCATTGGAAGGGAAGAACCATAATAAGCTATTGCATATAACTATAAAATGCTTGAAAAAATGGGTCTCAGTTACCCTCATTGACAACGGGTCAGCTCTAAATGTTTGCCCACTCAAGGTTGCTATCTGTCTGGGAATAAAATCAAAACATCTCACGCCTTGTTACCAGGGAGTTAGGGCATATTACAACACGAGGCGGGATGTGCTCGATTTGGTGTCCTTCGCAGTATTAGTTGGGCCACTAGAAACATCAGTTGAATTTCATGTCTTGGATGCGCCGACATCCTTCAACTTATTGCTAGGACAACCGTGGCTCCATGATCCAAATGTCCAGGCAATACCCTCCACCATGCATTGAAAGCTAAAACTGATTAAAGATGGGACAGCGCTCACCATCCATGGAGAAGACAACATTCAATCCTCGAGGGAAGATGAATCGACTCTTTTGGAGGTTCAACATGGGGCAGAGAATGTGTTTCTAAGCGAATTTTGGTATGACGAGGCACCGATAGTACATATGTTGTTAAGAGAAGAGGAAAGCTATATCAATCATTATGCGATGACAATGATGTGGCATATGTCCCATTTCCCAGGCATGGTGCTGGGGCGTAAGCAATAGGGAATTTCGGAGCTCATTCAGGTATCGCCAGCATCGCGATGCTTTGGTCTTGGGTACAAGCTGATGAAGGAAGATTTGAAAGAGCCAAAGGGAAAACGATAAAGGCAAAAGGCCAAGTATTCAGGAACTCTGAATGGATACTTTGTTAAAGAAGGGAATGATTTTCCTTATTGTGGTTTCTGGAACCATGGTTTGATGAAGAGACCAATTAGAGGCTGCCAGGACTGGAGATGTTCTTCAGTCATAAATTGTTTGATTCAGAAGAGGAGGAACTCACAGAAAAGAAGGAAGAAAGAAAGGCCCAAGGGGATGAAGACTGTGTAGATCAGTTAGAGTACATCGACACGTGGGCATTATTCAGCGAGAAGATGTCTCAAATAAATATAGCTGATCAAGACTGCCTGATGATGGGTTACGGTGTGCCAGCTAACTACATTGGACTTATCATGGATGTGGCTGCGAGGGACGTCAAGAACTGGACCTTAGAGTCCTGTGCTTTGTATGATGTTGGTCTCAAGTCCGAATTTGATTTGTGTGAGTCTCTGTCGGATGTTGAGTCTAAGGGCACATCTGTTTATGCATCCTCTCCTGCTGCTTTTGATCTTGTAATTCCGTCTTTCAATATCAATGAAATAAACGAGATTTTTGGGTACTCTGCTTTGTTTGATATTTTTTATACGCTTTCTAACGATTTTGAATTCGATGGGGATGCTGCCAAAGAAATAAAATTTTTAACAAAAAGAGAAGAAGAATGTGCACCTAACCAATAATTGAAGAAAATTTTTCAAGTAATTTGGATAATGAAACTAATCCACAAATTGTACGAATTGGGTCTTCAATAACTTTGGTTGAACATGAGCAATTAATAACTTTGTTAAAAGAAATCAAAAACGTCTTCACATGGTCTTACAAGGATATGCACAATATTGATCTTGATATTGTCCAACACCATATCCCTTTATATCCTGACGCTAAACAGGTCAAATAAAAATTGAGACGGATACGGCCAGAATGGGTTTTGAAGATCAAAGAAGAAGTCACCAAGCAGATTAGCGCTGGATTCCTAATGGTAACTGAGTATCCGAAATGGGTGGCCAACATTGTTCCAATTTTGAAGAAAGACGAACGCATCCGAGTCTATGTGGGTTTCAGGGATCTCAACAAAGCCAGCCCGAAGGACGATTTTTCATTACCATATATTGACGTTTTAATAAACAGCACAGCTGGGCATGCTCTATTATCATTCATGAACGGTTTCTCTGGGTACAATTAGATCCTAATGGACCCTAAAGATAAAAAAAGATGACATTCACTACACCTTGGGGCACCTATTGTTATCGTGTGATGCCGTTTGGTTTAAAGAATGTAAGGGTGACCTATCAAAGAAGTCGAGGTCTATGTGGATGATATGATAGTTTAAAGAATGCATGACATGATGAACAAAGAAGTCAAGGTCTATGTGGATGATATGATAGTGAAGTCTAAAGAACGGGATGGCCACATCATAACATTGTAGAAATTCTTTGAAAGGATCAGAAAATATAAGATGCGGCTCAACCCACAAAAGTGCGCATTCGAAGTCACCACTGGGAAGATGCTCGAATTTATGATTACTCAACGGGGCATCGAGGTTGACCTGTCAAAAATCAAAGCAATCATAGAAATGCGTCCTCTAAAGATCGAGCAAAAAGTCAGGGGCTTTCTGGGTAAGATACAATTCATCAGCCGATTCATAGTAAAGCTGGCAACCACCTGTGAGCCGTTGTTCCGCTTGCTAAAGAAAGGGGTCAAGTTTGAATGGGATTAGAAATTCCATGACACCTTTGAAGCTATACGTTAGTATTTGCAAAACCCACTTGTTCTGGCTCCTTCTGAACCTGATAGGCTACTAATTCTCTATTTGTCAGTGACTAACTCGGCTGTGAGATGTATGCTGACACAAGAAGGAGAATCTAGAATTGAGAAGGCAGTCGACTACTCGAGCAAGAAGATAATTCGGTCCGAGATATGAAATACGCCACTGAAAAAGACATGTTGGGCTTTGGTCTAGGCCTCGCAAAAACTAAGGCATTACATGCTATCTTTTACGGTGAATGTAATTTCATGAATGGATCCATTAAAATACTTATTTGAGAACCCGACACTAACATGAAGGTTAGCCTGATGGTTGTTGTTGTTATCAAAATTTGACCTCAAGTACGTCACTCGAAAGTCAATAAAAAGCAGAGCAGCTGTAGAGTTTTTAGTAGACCAACCAATTGGGAGAGACGAAGACGTAGAATTCTAGTTCCCCGATGAGCAGCTCATGGGAGCTCAGGATGACAAACAGACTATATTTTGATGGTGCATCTAATCAATATGGTTATGGAATAGGAGTTCTCCTTGTCACTTCTAATGAATCACATGTTCCCTTGTCTCTAAAGCTTAATTTTGAAGTTACCAACAACTAAGCCGAGTACGAAGCATGCTTAACCAGGTTAAAGGCAGCCCTAGAGTTATGGGCAAAGAAGTTGGAAGTCATCGGGGACTTAGCATTGGTGGTTTCACAAGTAAGAAGAGAATGGAAGGTTAAGGACGTAACATTAATTCTTTACCATCAGAGTTGAAAAAGCTAATACCGTGCTTTGAATAAATGATTTTCACTCATGTGCTGAGGTTGCAAAACAAATTCATCGACACACTGGCTACTTTGGCATCGATGATTGACATACCATCAACGGTTAGGATGAGACCCTTGATAATCGAGGAGAAAAGAAAACCAGCCTACGAAATGACAGCCACAATCGAAGAAAGCATTGACGAACTTCTTTGGTACTTTGTTATTTAGAATTTTGTGGAAAATGGAGAATACCCCAAGTTTGCTAGCAAAAAGGACAAAAGGGCAATAAGGAGATTATCTGCACAATTTGTCATTTGTGGGGAAAAATTGTACAAACGAGGGCATTCCAGAGTCAAGCTATGTGACAACAGCGAGGAAGGTCGAGAATTTATGAAAGAGATACATACGGGCGTCTGCGAGCGTCTGCAGGCCTCAAATGAGTGGAAACGTGTTAACCAAGAAGATCCTACGACAAATGTATTTTTGGATGACAATGGAGACAAATTGTATACAGTTTGTACGAAGGTGCTATAAGTGTCAGATCTATGCAAACCTTATGCACGTTCCCCCATCTCAGTTGTATAGCCTGACGTCGCCATGGCCATTCTCAGTAAGGGGTATTGATGTGATTGGCAGGGTAATACCAAAGGCGTTCATTTTGGTGCCCATCAACTATTTTACGAAGTGAGTGGAAGCTGCATCCTACTCAGTATTGAAAGTTTCACATGTCACCAAGTTCATCAAACAGAATATCATTTGCCAGTACGGGGTCCCTCGTGTGGTTATCTCAGATAATGGATCGCACTTCCACGGTGAGGTCTTGGGTCTTTTTAAAGAATACCAGATAGTGTCCTACAAGTGTTGGAGGCAAAACTATGAATATCATTGTTTTTGTAAACGATTTTTTGATAAAAAAATAACTGGACGAGCAATCAGCGAAATGGGCTCCAAATAAAACTTTTGATGTCGAACAATCAAAATAAAATCTGTGCCACCACAGTTAATATAGAAGAATACATTTTTGGTCGATTCTCCAACTTTAAACTCTTGATTTCAAGTTAAAGCTCCTGTCAGACCTTATATTGTATTCCCTTATGCGATTCCCGAACGTAGTGTGGGTTACGAACCTTCAAGAACTCGTACCGGTAGAACCTGATCAGCTTTAGTCTTGAAGATAAGTTGTGTATTTGGTTCAGCCTACCCGTATATTTATAGGGCTATAGCAAGGATCTGAGGAGTAATTATGACAAAGACTTATAGTGTAATCTAGATATGTATCCAGCGGTTTTTCTAATTAAGCAAACCTCTCAGCGGTATTTGTAATTATGAAAACTTTGCAGCAATTTCTACAATTTTTATAAATTACTAAATTACAATTCACACCACTAAAGAACTGTAACTGCACTCTAAGCCATAATCTCAAGATCATCTTACATTGAGCTCTTATTATTAAATGTTTAACTCATCTCCCCACGTTAAGATTCTCAATACCCGCCAATTAAATTTAATTATTGACAATTTAATTTAATCGGCATCTTTAAATTCCTTAAACCCTTTCACTTAACTTATTTGACCGTCGAATAATTAAATCCACGTGCAAAACCAAATGAAATTCTGACCGGATGAAAGCATAGCCCAGCACGACGATACTAGGGATCTGCTGTCTGATCGTCGAAAACTGAGCCCCGGGCTCTCGAGAAGTTCGAGAGAAAGCAGAGCGTTTGGTTTGGAAAAAGAAACTTATAGAGTAAGTTTTGAAAATATCTTTCATAAATATCTAAAAGTTAGATATTTATAAGCCCCGCCAAAAAATGTCTTTTGTTTTTTAAAATTTGCATCACAACGCCCAACAGCTCCGGAAACCAACCCCACATGCATCTCTAAACTCGAACATGCATAAAAACACATATGAACATGCTATAACGAAAATGATAAACACGCGTCAAAAAATGCCAAAAAAGAAAATGGGTCAGGGTCTCACAACTCTACCCCCATAAAGGAATTTCGTCCCTGAAATTCAACACAAGGTTAAAAGGAAACAACACAGTCGATCACCAGCGGCATAGGCACGGGAGATGGTTAGCCAAACCATTCCTAGGAGACAGTCAAACAATGTCATATATTCTAAACAATGGCTAACTATCTCAAAGACATGGGATCTACAACTTACCCCAACCTCACATCCTCACCAACTACTGTCCCAACATAGAACACCATCTACGGAGTCCATCACTAACTCCACAAACAAAGAAATGTAGAAACACAAGGCTTCGTGTTGAGAAGAACACTGGCTTAAAATTTGCATACTCAGAAAGTACCTCTACTCGTTGGAGTATAGCTGCATCATTAGGCACAACTGGTGCCCGGGAAGAACTGGGACATGCTAGGGCATACACCCGACCCTGCGTCATCCTAGTCTATCCGCCATTGTTCGGCACTATCGGCTGCCGTACCGACTGAACTGAAGTACCCCCATTTGCAACATGGGAAGTCTGAACTGCGGGATGCTGCTATCAGTTCTGCATAAACGAACCCTCTGGTATGCCTACCGTGCTTGGTGCACTCTCTCTTTGTGGACAGTTCCTACGAATATGTTCAGTCTAGCCACATTCAAAACCAATCGACGGCCCCCTTCCCTGTTACTGATCCTGTACGAAACATTAAAACTGCCTCAATTGTGGATCCCGGTACTGCCTCGGCTGCAGGCAATCTGGCACACGATGCCCCAGCTGTTCACATCGATAACATGTAACCTCCCTCTGCTCTGGCCTCCCAGACGAAGCCACCAATGGTGCTGGTGTAGAAAATTGTTGTGGTAATTCGGATGGATAAAAACTAAGGCCAGAGGACTTTTGCCTCTTGCCGGAACGCCCACCTGTCTGTGCCTCTATCCCACTCTACGGCGTCTTGGCCTCATTGGAAACCCGAATCTCAGTTAAAGTGTTCTCAATCCTCACTGCTGCCTCCACCAGCTCGGTAAAAACATGTAACCCCATCCCTGCCATGTGCTCCCTGATCGCCGACCTCAAGCCCCGCTCAAACCTCCTCGACTGCAGCTTGTCTGTACTCACCAACTCTAGTGCAAAACGAGACAGGCTAGTAAACCTGGCCTCATACTGCATAATACCCATCGTTCCCTGGGTAAGAGCTTAGAACTCCTCCCTATACAAATCTCTCGATGAAGATGGCAAATACTTCTCAAAAAAAACCCCAGTGAAAGCTATCCACGTGCCCTCCACAGTATTCTGAGCATATTTCCACCACTCATGAGCATCCCCTCTCAACTGGAAGGTAGAAAAGGGAACCCGCAAATCGTCCTCCACTATTTGTAGTGTGTCATGGATCTGAGTCACCAGCTCCAACCACTCTGTCGTTATTGTAGGATCAGGAACCCTAGCAAAGGTAGGAGGATTCATGCACCTAAACTCCTACATCGCCACCATTGCCCTCAACTCGGGCTCTCTCTCTACCCCTAGTGGTCTCAACCAGCTGCTAGATAGAGCCTACCAGCACACGCAGCAACTCAGTCCATCTATCGGTCCCAAGGGAGCATTTGCATCCCCAGCATCAGGGATAGGCACATCCCCTTGGCCAAAGCCACGGCCACGGCCTCGACCATGACATCGCCCTCTCCGTGCAGACATCACGTTTATATGAAAGAAACACAGAATATAAGATGTAGCACATTACATGAACATAAGCACTAACCACATAAGCATGCTAACACGTAGTCACATAGGTTCATGCTAAATAAACTTCACATATCGAGGAGAACCGACAAGAATGACGCGTTAATTTGGATAATCTACTTAGATTCTCTGCTAGAAATCACGTCAGCTAAATGTGTTTCTAACTTGGCTCATAAGTTTGTTAATCCAAACGCCCAAAGGCAAGACTAATCAATCCGAAGGTTCAACCCCCATGCTCACATATACACAACATTCACACATTCAACGCATTATCATGCTTGTTCTATCAAAACATCTAAACACATGCAGTCAAGCACATGCAATCAACCTCACACGGTGATGCACCCTATTCCCATGGCTCTTCGGTATTCGAATCCAAAGCCCTGATACCATTTTGTCGCGCTCCAAACTCCGGGTCACATGAAACACCCACAAACAACCATATAAAACACCCAACCCGATATTTACTCACAAAGTAAAGCATCCATGCATTAAATATAACTGTCTAAAAGGCATACAATACATGGTTCCAACACTGATAAACATATTACAACCATACATAGTCCAAAAAGAAAAAGAAAGGGAAGACTACAAATCTTTCTCCCCCAATTGGCTCCTTCGAATCTACCTGCGTGGCTGGTACCTAAAAAACATTTCAAATCCTACACCATGAGCCAAAGCTCAGCAGAAACTAGACAAGCATAAAATAAAAGGTAAACATGGAAGGAAAACAATGTGCAGTTTTCAATTCACACAAGCCTTGAAAACGATTTTGAAAAAGATTTTATATCTGAACTCATACGAGTCCCAGGAGAAAACATTTAGAAAATAGTTTTATATCACTACTTATGCGAACCTCAAAAATAGTTTGATATATATATATATATATACATATATACATATATACACAACAATTCTTTACTAGCAAAGAGCCAAGACTTTTACGAGCCCCACATGCAACACATGCCATTCACATAATGCAACACATGCGGAGTTAACATATATCTTCACGGGATAAAACAATAGGACCACATTCACCCTCATCATATATCTTCATGGGGTAAAACCATAAGACCTTATACGCCCTCATCATACATCTTCACGGGGTAAAACCATAGGACTATATACGCCCTCAGCAAAATATCTTCATGGGGTAAAATCGTAGGGACCATATACGCCCTTATTATACCACTTTAAAACCAGAGTTTTAACCAGTGCAACACATGCATATATAAAATTAGAGTTTTAAATGCACCACGACCACATAAGGCCATATATGATTACATATGATCACATTAGACCACATAAGATCACATATCCGTCCTACAACATGCATAAATAAAACTAGAGTTTTATAAGCATAGAAGCACAAATCACGTATAACCACTACATTCCGTATAATGATGCCACATAATCCGTCACGAATTACATTCCACACACCCAACACGACCGACAACTTACAGAACAAGACCCATCTAAAGGCCAACACCAAACCTCCCACAAAACGATTCTCGTCGACACCCCATCTTTCCCTACAACACGTCATCCCTGAGGACAACAATGAAACGAGCCACCATGGCCCCACCACGACCAACCAAAACAAAAAATGACCCCCACCTCTCTTCATGAGTTCAGTTGACAGAATCCCATAGTTCAATCACTTGAAAGCCACTAGAGGAGAGCCAATCGATTGAACCCCACAAATTCCATCGACTAAAAAGCCAAAACACAACCACCAGAACAACAAAATGCCCTACACAAGATCCCAGTCAACTGGACCCCCACCCAGTCGACCAAAACAAGCAACTGAAATTTCACAAAAATTCTCCCAAAACAATGGTCAGTCGACTGGATCCTCAGTCTAGTCGACTGAACCACCCAAATGGCGATCTAATCGACTGAACTACCAAGTTCAGTCGACTGACCCCTGACAAAAATTGACTCTAGTCTATGGGAACCATCATCTCAACCCCAAATCGAAGCCTCCAAACTCCCTTTCAACACCCTCGGACATACCCAAGCCCAAGACTGCCAGAAAACCTCGAAAGAAACATTCAAAATTTGATTTCATCTAACCAAAATCAACCAAAAATAGTTTATGAACCAAAACCTGATTTATCAAAATAGAAATTACTTTTTCATGCATTTCAAGACAGAAAAAACTCACATGATTACATGTAGCATCCTTATAAGACATGAGAGTCTAGGATCCTACCTCGTTGAGTTAAAAACTCGATGCCTTGATCCACGTGAAAAACCAAACTTCGCCCAATAAAATTCCATCCGGATGAAAGCATAGCCCACCACGAGGATACTAGGAATTCGCTGTCTGATCGTAAAAAATCGAGCCCCAGGCCCCCCAAGAAGTTATAGAGAAGGCAAAGCATTTGGTTTTGAAAAAGGAAACTTAGAGAGTAAGTTTTGAAAATATCTTCCATAAATATCTAAATGTTAGATATTTATAGGCCATGCCAAAAAATATCTTCTTGTTTTAAAAATTTGCATCACAACGCCCAATGGCCCCGAGAACCAACTCCACATGCATCTCTAAACCCGAACTGCATAAAAACACATATGAACATGCTGTAACAAAAACGATAAACATGTGTTGAAAAACGCCAAAAAAGAAAACAGGTCAAGGTCCCACACCAATGATCCAACAAACTACTTGAAACCAAACAATGTTTGAATGATAAAGAAAATGTGTTTAAAACCTTTGATAAATGTCCCATCGAGGGTTTAACGGAAGGGAAAGAAAAGCCAAAAGGGATAGTAAAAGAGCCCCAAAAGCCAACCTTTAAAACAAATAAACAAAGATTTGAAAATTTACCCAGACCGCTCGAGCAGTCGCAGTCTAAAGACCGATCGAGTAGTCTTTGCCTGCCCTCGGTCCCCACACAGGCTTGTTAAACAATCGAGAGATGCAGTTGACCACTCAATTGACCGCTCGAGCGGTCCATCGAGTAGTCTGGCTCTAGACCATTTTTTAAACCACCAAATCCAATCTCCAACCTGTTTTCATACATATAGATGGCTTCATAACATGAATAAGACAACTAAAAACATGCAAAAACATGGTTTAAAAACCTCCCTCAAGGTCCACGATTTGATATCAAAATCGAAAACAAGGAATACAACTTGAAAACGTAGTATAAACAATTTCCAAAACCCTTCCATAACCATGCACACAAACATACAAGAATCCTTATCTTTTAGGCTTTACAACTAACATGTTTGTAGGCAGAAAACATAAATGGCTAATTACATAATTCAACATTCGTTTACATTGATCCATAATAACAAAAGATGAAAACTACGCAATTTTTAATCAGCAACCACCATTCGAGCTTGACAACATCAAGCCAAATGATCTAAATCACCTAAAATTGTTTGAATCTAACAACGTGAGCTGAAACCCATTAGGAATAGACTAACATGAATTAAAAGCGTAATATGTAATCACTAGTTATATAAACAACCCAACAGAATAAGTATCACGACGAATTTTCCTCAAAACCACAATCGTCCATATAACCTAACCACATCTCACAATTTGAAAACAACACTAAAATCATTTTAGTTCTCCAAAATGGTTTTTAAACTGAAAAGGTTTCCACAACCACAATGATTTGTATGCACCAATATTATCGCACCGGGGACAATCGTAGCAACTATAGACTTTCATCTATTAACCTAGGTTCGGGGCACCAATGGCCCGCTAGGTAATGGCGAGCTCTATATTTTCCTACAACAACTAACCCATCCCATTGTGGCAACCACTTCATTTACGGGGATTAACCCGAAGGAGCGAAGCACCTATTTGTGTAAATTTTTAGATTTTCATCGAGTAGCAATTGAGGTCCACATTCACCGTATTGTTACGGTACATTCACACAATCATTAAAGGCACACAACATAACAATTAAATCGATTAAAGGCACACCGCTAAACTATCTGATAATCATGGAGGTAAACCAATGTTTTTGCATAAAACTATTCTCAATTCAACCAAATATTTAAAACCCATGCTCAATCCCAAGGGTTAGCTTCAAATACCAAAATTCATGTTTTTGCAACATTTATATAATTCCTTTCAATTTTCAAAACCCATATACTTGAAAACCAATACACATGCATCCACCAACTTTATAGTAAACCTCGAAAAACATAAATCATGCTTTTTATCCACCAAACATGGCTTAAACACAAAGATACATCATCTTATTGCTCTTTAAAGCCATAAAATGCATCTAATCACACATAACACCCTTTTAAAGCAAGATAGTCTAAAATCCTATCGTAGAGAGTTAAAAATTCGACGCTTTAACATCCCGTGAAAAACTAACGTCGCTAAAACGTGAATCAACCTAGATGGATGCAAAGTCTTCAGCATGTGCAGCACCGTTCCACTCTCGCAACACCAAAAATCACACTCAGAGTAAGGCAAAAGCTAGAGAGAAGTCTAGGGTTTTGGGTTTCTTTTAAGAGGGGAAGAGAGAAGCTTGCTGAGGAAGTTTTCACCCAAATGCCAATGCCACTAGCTGCCTCAAGCTTATCTACTCGCGATAGGATGCTCGAGCAATTATGCCCAGAAAGTTACCAACTTTCTGCCACAACGCTCACCAGGTTCAGGATTGAAGCCAACATGCATAATTAAGCTAACACATGCATAAAACATATAGAAACAAGTCTTTCTATAACGACCAAAAGCAACATGTAACACATCATATATATAAATTATAAAACTAAAAATGAACTGAGCCTCACAGGGCAAGAATAGAGAATGTTTGAAACTAGTTTGGATTTTGGTTTTACTTTGTGCTTTGTGATTGATCGCTTTAGATTGGGTATACTCAGTACAAGTTATATCTTGGTGGTCTAGTGGTGTGAGTTAGACCTTATGTCTATGGTGTTTGGATGAACTTGGTGTTGGTGAGATCTTTTTCGCGGGGGCAGTTAGTTTGAATGTTTATTTCTTGAGAATGTGTTTATGTTGTAGTATTGTTACTCTTGTGGTAGCATCTCGATGTTAGAGAGGATTTGCGTGCCATGATTTGGAGACCATTGATAGTGAATGGAAAGATTACTGATTTGGTAACATGGCTTTATCTTGGGGTTAAGGAGAACACATGGAATGCAAATATGAAGTCTGTTTTAAACACCCAGATTTGTTTTTGCCTTGTGTTACGTATCGAATTTTGGGGACAAAATTCTTTGAGGGAAAAAAGTTATGAGACCAGTTCCATTTTAATTAATGTAATTAAACGTTTATGTGGTAACCTACCTGTGTAGTATTATATTTTGACATGGGTACTTATTATATAAATGTGGCTACTGGGCCTAATAATGTTTTAATGAACTTTGTTGGACCTGCCTGTGTGAGCGGATGCTCGAGAAATTTAATTCGGGAATAATTTTAAATTTTATTGCTTTTCAAAATTATAATTTTTAAAATTAATATAAAGTTAAAATATTAATTTCGGTGTGGTTTGAATGCATATACATAAATTAAATACATTACAGACACTTAAGGGTATTTTTGGGCACACATTTTAGTGGCCTTAGTTTTTGTGCAAAGCTACCGAGTGAAGCTTCTCCCCTCCCTATGGTTGGCCACTTTGGCCTCTCTCTCCTCACTTTGTCTTTTCTTTTCTCTTCTCTCTCTCTCTCTCTCCTAAGAATCCATGGAAGAACAAAGTTTGAAGCTCTCTCTTCTCTCGTCATTTTGAAACCTTTAATCTTCGAATCGATCAATGCCTAAGAAGGAGATATTATTCTATGCGTCAAGAGCTTCGACTATAATCTACTGAAATTTGGTTTTGGTGAGTTTAAGTTTTTGAGGGTATTCGAATCTAGCGATCTTCGACTCAACGAGGCAGGATTTTAATCTCTATATGAATAAGTGTGATGAATATGTGATCTATTTCATTCTGTTTCATGAAAATCTTATGAAATGTGTTGAGATTTGAAACCATAGTTTAAGGTGCGAAGTGCTCTTTATGAATGAATCGAAATTGTTGAGAAATTGGGGAATTAAAGTGAAATTGGGATTTGAATTGGAGTTTGAAATTGATTCTAATTCATAGAAATGTTCTCTTTTCAAATTTTAGTGTGCATAAATTGGGGTTTTGTTCGTCTAAAATCATATGGGTATGGAAATTGTGATAATTTATGGTGGTTGTTGAGAATTGAATTGTAATGATGTAGTGTGTAAATGGATTATAGGTGAAAACCATGGGTAATGATTAAGGGACCAATATTATTGATGATATGTTGTATACTGTGAAGAGTTTTTGGAGAAATTAACGTGGGCTTGACTAACTCTTCGGTGAAAGACTGAAAACTTGTGTAGGAATGGGTGCCCATATCCCTCAGATTAATCCCCGTAAAGGTGGCGTAGGTATCTATTTCGTTTGGTGTAACCGCAAAGGGGTGTGATTGTGTGATAGGTACCCATTTCCTTTGGTGTGACCGTAAACCGGGTGTGATAGTGTGATAGGTGCTCATATCCTTCGGTGTGACCGTAAAGGGGTGCGATTATGTGACGGTATATTATTGTTCAAAACTATGTTGATTGGGCGATGGGAATATGATTGTTAGTAAATCATGATAAAATCAGATATTTTAGGTTGGGTTTGATGATATAGAATTGATTATCGTATATCGAGCATGATTCATTGTAGATCATTTAGAATCCTATTGAGGCCCTAGCTCACGTTGTTTAAATCTATGTTTTTTAGGTATTAGTGATGAGAATTGGATTAGAGGGATCCTTTATACTTTGTGTTATTTTGGTTGTATTGGGAACTTTAACTTATGCATATTTTGTGAAGTGTTTGGGAAGATGTAATTATATTTGTGATTGTCAAATTCTATGAATTCTTGGGTTGTAACACCATAAGGTCATGAATTTCATGTTTCTGGGTGAATGCTGATATCATATGATCATCGTGGGAGGTTTTTGGGATGTAACTTTTGTTATATTCAATGGTTTTAGTGTTGTTTCAAAGATATATCATGCATTTGGACACTTACTTTTCACAAAAATGGATATTGGGTGTTGGACCAAACAAAAGAGTTTTTAAAATTTGTTCGCTAGTATTTGACTGCGTGGCGGACCGCTCTAGCGGTCAGCGAGCTGTTTATCACCAAAAAGAAGGGACTTAGCGCGGTCTGGGGACCGCTCGAGCAGTCTTGGGTTCGCTCGAGCAGTCTTGGGTCCGCTCCTCTAAGACTGCTCAAGCGGTCATGCTTGGACTTGGTTCGAAAATTATTTTCTTTGCATAAATGTATTTTTTTCGTTCAAACTTTATTTTGGTTTATTCTTTAGCTCGAATTGAAGTCCCGAGAGTCTTCCTTTCAATGGTTTTACTCTCATTTCTAAACTCTTTTCGTGGAAGAATATTTTGATTAAAATTATGACGGTGCATCGAATTTTATCACTATTTTTCACATCTTTTGACCTACATTTCGTTCTTTTCACCACCTTTGGGTCCTTTTTATCTAATCTTAAATTCTTGTATTTTATGCATGAGCATTTAGTAGTTGATTAGGTTGTCTTAGGTTTTGGGGCATGACAATATATTTTATATATATATATATATATATATATATATATATATAATGTAAATCTCTCTCTCTTTCTATCTCTTCAATAAATTCATACACACACTGATTATATACACTCACGTGTATAGAAATGTAGATCTCTCTCTCTCTCTCTTCAATAAATTCATACATACATAACTGATTAGTACCCATATGTATAACGCATGCATGGGAGATTGAATACTTACAAAACTCCAACTACCACATGGTGTTTGTAATTTGAATTTTGAAAATCACTTTGCGATAACCGATCCGTTTCGGTAATTCGAAATTAATGAATTATCATCTTATATTTAGGGCTCGTTTGGTTTATTGGTTTTAAACTTAAACCTTTAAACAAGAAAAAAGTAAAATTATTTGACAATACAGACTTCAAAATTTTTCCTAAATATCATAATTTTATTGTACTTCATTCAAATATTATAGAAAGTATACTTTTAGAACCTAAAAAAATAAAAAGAATTGTATAATTTTTAGCTTATATTCAAAGAGATATAACTCTCTATTTATATTTGATGGGGAGATATGTAACTTGGCCCAGCTGGGACTTGGTTCACTGAGTGAGCCCATTGATAAACATGACTAGCGTACCCTTTGGTCGGTCAATGGTCAGTCTTGTGCTGAGAAGTGAAGACAGTTGCTTGCCATCCAGAGCCTGATCAGCCGGGCATGTTGCCTATAAGCGCACGTGCCCAACACTCCGCATGGAATGTCTCAAGAATCCTTAGAGATTTTGCATAACAACCTTCACGCAGAATAGTAGCCACGTGTCTCCACCAGTAAATAATGAGGTCCTAAGCGGGTAACAGAGGTAAATGATTCACTCACTCTCCGTACCTTTCTCTAACTATTTTCTGTTTACCTTGGGGCTTACTCCACCGGACACCTAACTTGACCGTCGGAGAGGTTGTGCTAGAATCCCATCTGACACACCTTTTAACGGTTATTCTTTCCCTTTTAGGGCTCTAGAGAACCCCAGAAAGAGTTACAGAGGCCCATCCTAGCTCGAGCACCAACATTTGGCTCCGTCTGTGGGAACTCGTTTCAACTTCGATGAGTTGCGTGTTCCCTTTCTTTTTGGTTGTCAGATCGATGGCGGAGGAGCAGAGTCGACTACGGTTGGATCCCAGTCGTGGGGGGCGCGGTGCCTCCTCTCAACCTGATCTCATGCAGCAACAGTTCCAGAACCTTATCAAGGGGATTTTCTAGTTGGTTCAGCATAACAGGGAGCTCTTGCAGCAGGTGAGAGTTCGAGGGGAAGTTCTGGATCCTTCCAGATTGCCACATAGACGGGGGGGATTCTAAAGGATAAGTAGAGGGGAGAAAGCCGGGATGCCACAGTTGGCGACCCCCTATTGAGGGATGATGAAGTAGAGGACGTGGTGAGTCAAATCAACTTGGAGGACCCCCCTCTGGGGCGTTGGGGATCAGAAGCGGTCAAGGACGCCGGTGATAACTCTGATGTCTCTACCGCTTAGAATGCACAGTTGCGCGAGGTAAAGGCTCAACTCAATGATGTGATGCAGGCCATGTGGACCAAGAACCCCTCTACCTTGGATGATTTGATGCGCAAAATTGGCTCCCTGTTTGTCCCATCAATCATGGTAGCTCCCCTGCCGCCAAAATTTAAGATGCCCCAAATGGACCTCTTTGCTGGCGCGACTGACCCCTTGGATCACATGGATGCTTATAAGTCCATGATGTATCTCCATGCTGTTCCGAAGGAAGTTATGTGTAGGGCATCCCTGACCACACTAAGGGGTCCAGCCTGAATTTGGTTCTCCAAGCTGAGGCTAAATTCTATTGAATCATTCTCTTAGCTAAGTAAGATATTTGTGAGTCACTTCATCGGCGGGCAATGGCACCGAAAGCCCGTCGCCTCTCTGCTAAACATCAAACAGATGAAGGGAGAGAGCCTTCGAGAGTATGTTAATCATTTCAATCATGAGGCACTTCAGGTGGACGAAGTAGACAACAAGGTTACCTTTACAGCCTTCATGGGAGGGCGTCTGCCCTCTCGTTTCCTCTTTTCTTTATCCAAACCCCCCTCGCCCCCCCCCCCCCCCCCCCCCCCCGGGGATATGGTTGAGTTAATGGTGAAGGCTCAAAAGCATATGAATGCAGAAGATGTGGTGAATGCGAGGCGTTCAAAATCTCAGAAGCCGCTAACCAAGCCAGGCAAGAGACCGCGAGATCCTGACCAGCAAGGAGGGAAGAGAGTTACTGATCAGCCCAAGGCCATGGAATCCGACCAACCATCCAGGCGATCAGATAATGCCCGGTATCGTCACTACATAACCCTCTACGCTCCCTTGGAACAAGTATTGCTCTATATTAAGCAAGACTCAGACCTCCAATGGTCTGTAAAACTGAAGACTCCCCCGATGAAATGCTCTAAAACCAAATATTATCATTTCCATAAAGATTACGGTCAGGACACAGAAGATTGTCACGATTTGAAAGACCAAATAGAGCGACTGATTAGTCAGGGGAAGCTCAATCATTTCCTGCTTGAGAAACGTCCGTGGGGAGACCGGGAACCCCGTAAGCTTGAGCAAGAATGAGCTCCGCAACATGACAAGACGCTAGATTCACCCCGCATGGAGATCAGAACAATTACGGGGGGATTCGCAGGAGGAGGCACCTCCCGATCAGCTCGAAAGATGCATGTCAAACGTTTACGAGATTATACTCGCCCAGTGCAGGGGCATGCACTCGAGGAGGAGCGGAGGAGGACTAATAAAGTAGCCATCACCTTTTCTGACCAGGATGCTCTGAACGTACAGTATCCCCACGATGACCCACTGGTCATCAGCCTGCTGATCAGCAATCATACCGTACGAAGGGTCCTGGTGGATAATGGCAGCTCTGCTGATATCCTTTTTGCTACGGCCTTTGATCAGATGAAGGTGGGGCGAGACAAGCTCCAACCCATGCTTTCTCCATTGGTGGGCTTTGTTGGTGATAAAGTCTTCCCTCCCGAGTCTATCCAACTCCCAATTATGATAAGAGATGGCAGAGCCAAAAGCTCGAGGCTACTCACATTCTTGGTCGTGGATACACCATCCGTTTACAATGTTATCCTGGGCAGGTCAGCCCTCAACCAGTTCTAAGTAGTGACCTCCACCTATCACCTCCTTGTCAAGTTTTTAGTGGACCAGAAGGTTAGTTATGCTGGGGGAACCAGGCATCTGCTATGGAGTGCTATGCCACTTTGCTCAAGAAGCCCACCTCTCAAAAAGCTCTAAGCATTAAAGAGATGAAGGTAAGGGAAGAACAAGATTTACAGAGGGCTGAGCCAGTGAAGGAGCTGAGAGATGTGTGCGTAGACCTGAGCGATCAGCTTCGCATACTAAAAATCAGAGCTCAGCTACCTGACCACCTACGAACACCCCTAGAAGAATTTCTATCTGCTAGAAGAGATGTGTTTACCTGGTCTAATAGTGACATGCCATGTATTGACCCCACAGTGACGGTTCACCGACTAAACTGGACCCAACCAAAAAGTCGATGAGACAGAAGCAAAGAGTGTTTGCCAAACAGAGAGAGGAAGTTATCCTTGAAGAGGTTAACAAGCTGAAGGCCTTGGGCTTTATTAAGGAAACACTATACCCTGACTGGCTGTCCAATGTGGTATTAGTCAAGAAATAGAACGACAAATGGAGGATGTGTATAGATTTCACTAACCTAAACAAAGCTTGCCCCAAAGATAGTTATCCGCTCCAACGGATTGACCTTCTCGTGGATTCTACAGCAGGGCACGAGCTCTTATGTTTCATGGATGCATTTTTTAGGTACAACCAAATTCTTTTGCATATGCCTGATCAGGAGAAGACAGCCTTCGTGACTTCACGAGGGTTATATTGCTATAGGGTTATGCCTTTTGGTTTAAAGAACGTGGGGGCTACATACTAGCAGCTAGTTAATTCGATGTTCAAGGATCAGATCGGTAGGAATGTCGAGGTTTGCATAGATGACATGTTGGTCAAGAGCAGAAAGGCCAACCAGCATCTGACTGATCTGGCCGAGGTCTTTACAGTCCTGTAGAGGTATGGGATGAAGCATAACCCGATCAAATGTGCTTTCGGCGTCTCATCTGGAAAATTTTTGGGTTTTCTGGTCATCTAGAGGGGAATAGAGGCCAACCCTAATAAGATCAAGGCTATTTTGGAGATGTGATCCCCATCTACTACTAAAGAAGTGCAGAGGCTAGTGGGGTGGATAGTTGCTCTGAATCATTTCGTTTCTAGAGCAACGGATAAATGCCTCTCTTTCTTCAAAGTTCTCTGTAAAGCCTTTACCTAGAATGAGGAGTGTGAGGCAGCCTTCAAGGCGCTGAAACTGTATCTGACCAGACCTCCTCTACTATCCAACCCAATCCCACACGAAGATCTATACATGTATTTGGCCGTTTCCAGCACTGCTGTGAGCTCGGCCCTAGTCAGGCTCGTGGATGATCAACAGCGACCAGTTTACTACACGACCAAAGCCTTATAGGGGGAGAGAGTAGATACCCAACGATATAAAAGTTGGCTTTTGCGCTTATGGTGTCAGCCAGAAGGTTGAGGCCTTATTTCAAGTCGCACACAGTGATTGTTCTCACTGACCATCCCTTAAACAAAATACTATAGAAACTAGAAGCCTCAGGGAGGCTCGTGCAGTGGTCCATAGAGTTAGGACAATTCGCCATAGAGTTCCGACCCCGATGAGCAATTAAAGGCTAGGCCCTGGTAGACTTTGTCGCCGAGTTCACTTGGGAGGACACACTAGCGCCTACAATCGATGCTGCTCAGGAAAGTAGTCGAGCAAAGCATCCACACAAGGGAGCTAAGCAGGAGAGCACGACGACATATCAACATGGGGACACCTAGCGAATGTGGATGTTGCGCGTGGATGAATCCTCAAGGAAAAACAAGGGTGGTGTGGGCCTGATCACGACTTCACCCTTCGGGGATCGCCTGGAGTAGCCAGTTCGTTTAGACTTCTAAGTAACTAATCTTTGGTTAGCTAAAGCTTATGGGGAAACTCACTTGACGGTTGACATGGACTCCCAATTAGTGGGGCAATAGGCTAGTGGGGCTTACGAAGTGAGAAACGAGAAGCTCATGCAATACAAGTCTTTAGTGGAGGATCTAGTCAGCGATTTTTAGCAGGTAAAGCTGCAGCAGGTCCCGCAAGGTGACAATCAAGAGGCTGATCAATTAGCACAGATAGCTTCATCGTGTAATGATATGGTGGTGCAGGGAGTTATCTGGGTGGTGTTCGATCATCCAAGTGTCATTTGCCCGCTAACCTGTTTGGAGATCATGGAGATAAAAGACATCTTATGGGCCCGAGCCATTGTAAAGTACCTGGAGGAAGGAGAACTGCCCGACGACAAGAAGGAGGCTAGGAAGTTGAAATTCAGGGCTATGAGGAATACTATTTTGGAAGGAATCTTATACAAAAAAGGAGTCTCAACGCCCTACCTTCGCTGCATGTCAGAGCATGAGGCAGCATACGTGCTCAGGAAAGTTCACGAAGGTGTATGCAAAAACCACTATGGGGCATGGCCGCTTGCTAGAAAGATCACCAGGGCTAGATGCTACTGGCCCACCATGCTGAGCGATGCTAAAGAATACGCCAAAAAGTGTGATAAGTGTCAGCAATTTGCCAATATCGCGAGGCAGCCACCAGCTGACCTTACTGTGTTGACCAGTCCTTAGCCTTTTGCTCAGTTGGGGTTAGACCCAGTAGGGCCGCTTCCTATGCCATTAGCCAAAATCACCGAAGGAAATGTTACCCAATTCGTTTGAAAATCTATAATTTGTAGGTATAGCATCCCAAGAGTGTTGGTCACGGACAATGGTAAACAATGACAGCAAAAATTTCTAAAAGTTCTGTGAGGAGCTCAGCATTTAATTGCATTTTGCCTCTCCTGCTCACCCTCAGTCCAATGGTCAGGTGAAAGTTACTTACAGAACTTTGCTAAAGATGTTGAAAATGAAGCTGGAAAAATCTAACGGGTTGTGGCTTGTGGTGCTTCCCAATGTGTTGTGGGCTTATAGGACCACCATCCGCACGCCAACGGGATTCACCCTTTATGTTTTAGTGTTTGAACATGAGGCTATGATCCCCTTGGAGATAGGTCTGACCAGTGCCAAAGTGGAACACTTTGATCCAGAACGCAACAATCATGAGTAGCAGATTGATTTAGACCTCATAGAGGAGATCCGGGAACAAGCTGCAGTCAGAACAGCGGTTTACCAGGAGAAGATGCGTAAGTACTATAACTCCAGGGACAAAATGAAGAGCTTTATGCCAGGGGACTTGGTGCTCAGAAAGGTTCTCTTAGCCACAAAAAACCCCTCTGAAGGCAAACTAGTGCCAAACTGGGAAGGACCCTATGTGGTAAAGCTCTCATATGGCAAGGGGGCATATCGTCTTCAAACTCTACAGGGGCTAGACTTAATCCACCCTTAAAATGTAGAACATTTGAGGAGGTACCATGCCTAGTTATTACAACATCTTCAAGTTACAATTTTATCCATTAAACCCGATTGTATGGAGGCACAATTAATAAGAGCTGATAATGAAATTTATTTTACGATATATATCCTCGTACCAAGCTCTCATTGCGGATCAGAGATTCAAGGTAGGTACAAATAGAAAGGCAGGTCACAAGATGATCCGCCTCTAAGATGAAGAGCTTGGACCCAAGGTTTAGAGGGTAGGGCAGATCACAAAATGATCAGCCTCCAAGATGAAGAGCCTAGACCTAAGGGTCAGAGGGCAAGGCAGATCACAAGATGATCAGCCTCCAGTATGAAGAGCCTGGACTTAAAGGTCAGAGGGCAGGACAGATAACAAGATGATCAGGCTCCAACATGAAGAGCCTGGATCCAAGGGTCATAGGGCAAGGCAGATCACAAGATGATCAGCCTCCAGTAAGAAGAGCCAGGACCTAAGGGTCAGAGGGCAAGACAGATCACAAGATGATATAAAGAGCCTAGACCTAGGGGTCAGAGGGCAGGGTAGATCACAAGATGATCAACCTCCAATATGAAGAGCCTGGACTTAAGGGTCCGAGGGCAGGGCAGATCACAAGATGATTAGCCTCCAACATGAAGAGCCTGGACCCAAGGGACAGAGGGTAAGACAAATTACAAGATGATCAGCCTCTAGTAAGAAGAGCCTAGACCTAAGGATCAGAAGGCAAGACAGGCCACAAGTTGATCAGCCTCCAAGATGAAGAGCCTGGACCTAAGGGTCAAAGTGCAAGGCCAATCACAAGATAATCAGCCTCCAGAATGAAGAGCCTAGATTTAAGGGTCAGAAGGCAGGGCAGATCATAAGATGATCTACCTCCAATATGAAGAGCCTGGACCCAAGGGTCAGAAGGCAAGGCAGATCACAAGATGATCAGCCTCTAGTATGAAGAGCTTGGACCTAGTGGTCAGAAGGCAAGGCAGATCATAATATGATCAGCCTCTAACACAAATAATCTGGACCTAAGGGTTAAAGGGCAAGGCAGATCACAAGATGACCAGCCTCCAGTATGAAGAGCCTAGACTTAAGGGTTAGAGGGCAGGGTAGATCACAAGATGATCTGCCTCCAACATGAAGAACCTAGACCTAAGGATCAGAGGGCAAGGCAGATCAGCCTCCAGTACAAAGAGCCTGTACCTAAGGGTTAAAGGGCAGGGCAGATCACAAGATGATTAGCCTCCTGTATGAAGAGTCTGGACCTTAGGGTCAAAGGAAAAAGTAGATCACCAGACGATCAGCCTCCAAGAGGGTGAGCCTAGACCTAAGGGTCATAGGACAAGATTGACCACGAGCAAACAGCTGACTGGATCACCCTGGAAAAGATAACTAGAAAACCCAGTTATCCCAATGGTCTACATAACCAATTCTAAAGATAAACTGTGATTATTTCCAAGTTTAAGAAAAGGTTGGACCTATGGGCCAACATAAAAAGGCAGGCTACAGGATGGTCAGCTTATGAACCCAAATAAAGCCAGGTTTTAAGATCTGAAGTTCAACTCAACTTAGGTCAAATAAAGAAAAGAAATGGTACAAAACTGGAACGACATAAGTATGACGTATTCAGCATGAAGCATCAGCACAAATTATCACGAGCAATGCAAAGATCAGGTATTAGAGATCAGAACTAACATAAGTATGTGTTGAAACCATCATATTCTGGTAATGCATGTATCGACATATCAAACAACAAGGGGAAAACTATTCAAAACCCAAGCAAGTAAGTAAATGTTTCTAACCACCAACACGGAAAAAATAATGTTTTCAGCCACACAAACATAACATTATGATTCAAATAAGAACCGCAAAGGAAAGTATATCAAAGTTGTTTCTTAAGTAACGAGAAAGAGCAGGGAGCATGGTTAATGATTAGGGTTAGGGGCGTCCGGAGCAGCGTTAGGTAAGGCGTCGATATCGTCAGGTCTAAGTGAGCTAGCCACCTTGGAGGTGTCATCCTCTTCCAGTTGGATCATAGAGAAGTCTTGATCAGGAAAGGTAATCTGAGCCTATCGGGGGAATGCCTCAAAGCCAAAGTCCCACTACTCTGCGAGAATGACCTTCCTATCCATCGAGTCCATGTATTCTGTGATATATTGGTTAATGATCTGCTTGAACTCACCAAAATCCTTGAACTCTTAGATGAAGCCGATCTTTCCCCGGGCATTGATGAACTCCTGCTCCTGGCATTTGTGCTCTAAATTCGCAATGGTGGATTGTTTAGCTTTAAGCTTAGTAGCCATCTCTTTCTTTTCCCTGGTCAGCTCCCTCAGTGCATTATGCATCCTCTCCAAATCAGCCTTTAATACTTTATTCTCGTGCTGGAGGGGCTCCATCTGCTCTTTCATTTGTTTCACCTGCTGACCAGCCAACAGAAGCCTCTGCTCAGCAGCATTCCAAGCGTTGTGATATTCGTTCATCCTCACCACAACGTGATAACCCAAGGCCACGACTTAATAAAAGTAAAAATAACATTCAGAATGAGGGGGATGGTACAAAAAAGAGAGGTGTTTTACTCACAGTTACGTGTATACGTTGTATGGACAACAGGTAAGATAAGATCGTTCTCACCTTCGCCATTTCCTGATGAAACCTATCTCCAACGGCGTAAGGCGAGAGCACCCGCGTGGCTTCTCGATCGAAGAAGGGGATGGCGCTCTCAATCACCCTTCGCCTGGACTCTCCCTCTACGAACACAGACAACCCAGTTATGTCCTGGGCATAGGGGAGAAAGGATGGGATCTTCGTTAGCTCATCCCCTGAGCTGGGCAAACCACCTCCTGAGCTGCATCCCAGCCCCTTCTCAAACTGATCAGCCTCGCTGGCGGGGTTCCTAGACTGATCAGCTGTAGGCTTCGCTGCCTTCTCTCCATCTTTCTCCTTCTCTCTCTATCTTTGTGTGGAGATTCTCGGGCGCTTGGCAAATGGGGCACCAGAGCTACCAGCTCCCTCAGCTGCCCTCTTCTTCTTCAACTCCTTCAGTCTCCTTTGTACTTCCTTATCTATCTTGCCCATTTTTTCTGCAAGGGGCACAAGTTAGTCAGTTAGCATTAAAGGAATACGTAGTTCAGCAAGAAAAATATAAAAAAAGTCAAGACCAACATTGTGGGTCACCTAACAGCTCAAACACCTTCGTAACCTCCTCTAAGGGAAATAAATCTAAGGCATCAAAAGTAGGTTCATGTCTATGAAGATACTCACTAAGACTTTCGGGGGTGACCAGGGTACCCCATGCCTTGTCCTCGTGAGCATGAGCAAGATCCACCGTATGTTTCCCCTCCTCGGAGATCTTTGGATTCCTAGCATGACCTAGGCATAGGCCCTAGTCGAGTCAATTTTGGTTGAGCTAAAAATAAGGGGCAGGCAATAAGGATAGGAGCGAAGTGTACTAACCATCTTTGGGGGGCTCTGCCTAAACTCTTCGGACCCTCAGGGTGGCATCATCAATGATCTCCCACGGCTAAAATTTCCAACCACACCTAGAGATAAAGAGAAAATGACTCTTCTAGTGTTTGTTGGAGGAGGGCAGGCCTGTGATCAATCCTCGCTTATCACGAGCTTGGAGGCTCATGTACCCATAGAGATGCTCTATTGGTTTGTAACACCAGAACAACTCCTGGAGAGACAAGTGCTTCTCTTTGCCTCCAAGTACATGCCAGAGGACCATGCTCCTAATCAGGATCCTCTAAGCATTGGGGACCAGCTAACCAGGAACAACCCCTAAAAAATGGAGAAGCTCCCTTGCAAGAGAAGGAAGAGGAAGGCGAAGTCCAGCGTGAAAGGCTCCCTCCAAGAAACAAAACTCCCCCTTGAGGTCTGAGCAGGCACACTCGTCTGGTAAGGGTGCTCTAAGACGAATTGAGTCCAAAATTTGGAATTGGGCTTGTAGGCACTCCAAGTTATGTTCCTCGATAGTAGAGGCAATGCCTGCAGTGGTGAAAGGCACATGGAAACGCCCCATTTGTGCGTGTGGGTGCTGTAAGACAGCATCCTTTTGGGCTTGTTCAGTGGCCGGTGCTTCAAGGGAAGCTGTCTCATTGCCGGAGGATGGGTAGGAGGTAAAGGCTCCCTCACGACGGAAACACCTCATGGCCAAAGGTTCCTCCGAGCTTTCCATGGAAGAAGTTTCGTCAATTAGACGAAATTGAGGGATGGGAACTGCGTGTCGAAGTGGTGCTGAGTTTAGTGTTTCGGGTAAGGAATATAAGTGGGCAAGGGATTTTGGATTTCAAGGAAGAGTGGTTCAAGGGGTTCCGACTCAAGGAATGGATTCCCACCTAAAATTAAGGAATTGCCAGGGACTATCTCAAGGAAAGAGGACTCTTCTTCCTCTAAAGAGTTAGATAATACTATCTGCCTATTACCCCCATACTTAAATGATTCAAGGTCAAGGTGCGTTGAAGCCCTAACCGCACTAACAAAATAGAAACCCTAAAAATTCCCAAGAGAAGAATAACAAATGGGAAACCAACGAATTGTCCTCGCAAGAATGAAGAGTGAAGAGGAGAAAGAGTTACCCGGGTACAGAGAGCCAAGCGAAGAAAGCTCCGGTGTGAATGGTGGTTTCAAACGCAGTGGTAAGTCTGGAAAGGGCCTATGTCCTCTTAAAGTATAACAATAAGGAGAATGTTAGTTCCCCCCTTTTTTCCTTAGTAATGGATTCAAATCCTAACAGACGATTTAGATGATGGATAGAGGAGATTAATTCCACATGTGGTTTATCTACGGTTGGGGAAACTCTCCCAGAATTGGGGACTTGGGCTCAAGAAGCATTAAACACGTGGCAGCGATGGTTGGAGCATCCCGGGGGGAACAACTTGAGGCGGCCATGCTTCTCATGGGGAAACCCAATAATTGATGGCCTACATTTAATGAACGGCCGCTGAAACGCCAAGGGTCAGAGGAGAAAAATGAAGGGCCATTCGGTGACTCCCAATGGTCCTAGCCCGTACTAGATTAACTCTCGAGTCACAAAAGTATTCTCGCCTAGTTCCACTGACCGGGTAACAGTAGCCGAGAATAGGAGACTACTGATGGGGAGATATGTAACCTGGCCCAGCTAGAACTTGGTTCACTGAGCGAGCCCATTGGTAAACACGACCAGCGTACCCTCTAGTCAGTCAATGGTCGGTCTTGTGCTGAGCAGCGAAGGCATTTGCTTGCCATCCAGAGCCTGATCAGCCAGGCATGTTGCCTATAAGCGCTCGTACCCAACACCGCGCGTTGAACGTCTCGGGAATCCTCAGAGATTCGGCGTAACAACATTCACGTGGTATAATAGCCACGTGTTTCCACCAGTATAAAATGAGGTCCCAGGCGGGTAACAGAGGTAGATGATTCACTCACTCTCTGTACCTTTCTCTAACTATTTTCTGTTTACTTTGGGGCTTACTCCACCGGATACCTAACTTAGCCGTCGGAGAGGTTGTACCGAAATCCCCTATGGCACACCTTCTAACAGTTGTTTTTTTCCCTTTTAGGCCCCAGAGAAGCCCAGAAAGAATTACAAAGGCCGATCCTAGCTCGAGCACCAACAATATTGATATAATAGGATTACAAAAGAAGAAGAAGAAGAAGAAAATAAATTTGCAGATCAAAATCCTAATTAACAATATCCTATATAATCAATACTTCTCCTCAAGCTATCGAAAATAGGGGAAAAAAGTAAAACTCTTATTTATTGTCGCTCCACCTTAAAATGGGTCATTTAAGTATTCTACCAGAAGAAAATACTACTTCTTTATTTATAGATTTATAAATGGGTCCTTTTTTCATAATAACTTCATTATCCTCAAAACTCTAACACTCTTATCTTATATTATCTTGTCAATACGATTTCAAAATCCTAACATTATATATATATATATATATATATATATATATATATTACAATTAAGGCCATTAATTGATTTTTTTATTATGAATTTGGGCTGTTATGTAATGACTGTAATTTTTTTTTAAATTACTCGCTTCTAAATTAAGGTAATTTTGTATGTTTTTTATGCCTTGGGCATCATAAGAGAAGATGGTTAAAAGAAAAAATGATATTTTGTTTGCATTTTTTTATGTAATAAATTATATATAATAAAAATAAATTTTTACTATAATAATAATTATATTAAAGTTGAACATAAAGTAGAAAAAAGGTCACTTTGTGCATGATCGGACGGTAAACGAAGCCCGTTTTCTACAAAATTTTAGGCGTGTTTTCTGAGCATATAATTCTTGGTATTCATTGGCGTCGATTCTTGATATATTAGATCTAAGCTCTATTTAGTTTATTAAGTGGCTTTTTAAGATTAAAAATAGCTTATTTTTTATGCATAAAATTTAATGTTAAGTTTATTTTAATTAAATAATTGTCGTAAAATATTGATATAAAATGAGTGCTAAAAAAATAAGTTTAATTAAAATTTTATTAAATATTATTATGATATAATATTATATTATATTAAAATAATGATAAAAAAAAAAAAAAAAAAAGTGCCTGGACGCTCTAGCAAACCCCCCACCCTTTTCTTTCTTCGGCCCCGCCCCCATTCCCAGCCCCCATTCCCAAAACCCTTCCAGCGCCCCCTTCCCTTTCTTTTCTTTTGCTTCACTTTCGTTTTTTTCCTTCTCTTTTCTCACAACAGCAGCCCGTTCCATTCCATGTTGCTGCGTACGGTGATTTCTTCTTCTTCTTCTTCCTCTTCTTCCATAAAAACTTATGACAATCTTTATTTATTTATTTTATATTATCTTTGACCGAAATTTATTTCGTAGAATCTTAAATATTCATAGTTAAATCTTATTTGTAGGTGTTTGAAAGTGATTAATTAGCTTTATTGGATTCTAGGGCTCCTATACCATTTTTTTTCTGCCATTGTTGAATCTCAAAGCATTTTAGGATTTTCTAAACTTCTCTCCTTCAAGTCATCAAAGGTAGAGGAGGTTTTTGTTTATTTTTGACTTACAGATGAGATGTGTGATTGTGGTTAATATTTATATTGTTGTTGAATTGATGTTTTTGCACAAAATTAAATTATTTTGACTTTAATTATTAATTTTTTTTCAAGTAATAATTACTTAAATTACCTTTAAATATGTGAAATTCCATATATGCCATTTTTATTCAAATATATGGTTGGATACAGAAAATTTGAATTGAGTATATTTTTTGTTCGAATATCTTTAATTGGTGGAAAAGATAAATTATTAAATTTTTTTTTTTAAAGAAAAAGTATAAGACACTTAATGAAAAGTGGAACAGTTTTCTGAATGAATTTGAAAGATTTGTGGTTTGACACCTAAGTAGTGAGTTAAATAAATTAATTAACGAGTTCTAGACTCACTGCACATGGTTCCTATACCCGAGAGCTTAGTGCCTCGAAGTTTGACATCGCAACTCACTAGAGTGTAATGAAGTGCCTAGGTGGGTTGGGTGACGGTTGCACTGCCACTAAGGCACGCATGTCTAGTAGTAAGGGATGATTATCTATTCTCTTAGGTGTGTCATACTACTCATAGGTGGTTAACTTTGAATTGATTGAAAGTTTTAATAGAATAAGCTTGAAAATTGTTAAAGACTTATGGATCTAATTAAATGAGACATTATAAACTTTCATTTTATTTTTGTTCCAGTTGGGATATATTTTATCTATCTCTTCATACTTATATTTGTTGGTTATTAATAAATACTAGCCCATCTGGTTCGTTCATGTGTTTGAATATTTCTGGTCCTACGTACTTCATGATTAACTGCACATCTGAAGCTTTTCAGAGAATTCTTTAAATATTTATTATGTGGTTACTGTCACGCCCCAAACTCCGGATCACACGAAAAGCCCACAAATAACCACTAAAACCACCCAAACACAAACGAGTAAAAATCATGAAGCCAAAACGAGGCTAAAACTTTTATAAAAACGCACTACTGAGAGTTTATTTAATTTAAAAAAATAGCCCAAAAAGCTAGGGTCACGGCCCCAAAAGCCAAGTCTTTAAAACAAAATACACATTTTGGATAAAGAAATACCTTTTAAAAGAAGTATAAGTTGTTCTAAAATCTCTCTCGAAATACAAGAATTTATATGAAGCATAAACCGATCGAAAACCTTTTTATAAAATGTTGAACCAACCAACGAAAATCGTAAGAAGAAACTACGAAAAACAACAACCAACCCATGGTCTCCCTCGAAAATATAAATCATGCATACATCAACCCACGGCCATAAGAATTACATTATGCATACTTTCAAATATAAAACATGTTACATCCAAACATGATCTATATACAAAGGTATAAACTACCTAACAAGGACAAAACTTAAGAATCAGTCATCAACCACCTCTAGACACCTCAAGATCAACATACGTGACCACGCCCACCTGAAAAATGTTTACACAATATTTTACAACATGAACCGAAACCCAATAGATACAGATTATAATGCAGTGAAGTAGGTTATGCAATCACATAGCATAAAAATCGCCTCAACCACATGAGCCTCAAAACGGTTTTACTCCTCAACGCCCCAAGTTTTCATCCGACTCACACGAGTCTCAAAATAGTTTTTCATCCTTAAAACCATGCATTTCAACAATATAAACAACGTTTTACAATTAAAGAAAAACAGTAACAAAATGTTATTTTTCACTCGGATCACACAACCGAAAAATAATTCCTATGTACTGACTTTGTCATACCCGGAACATAGGTAACAACTATAGACTTCTATCCATTACCCTAGTCCTGAATCATTGAAAGCCTGCTAGGTAATGACAAGTTCTATATGAAGTAACAACAACGTAAACCACTTCTTTACGGGCTAAAATCGAGGGAGCGAAGCACCCACCACTTCTTTACGGGGATTAACCCAAAGGAACGAAGCACCAACCTGTTCGAGTTTTTGGACTTTTACCAAGAAGCAATGGCAGGCCACATACACACACTGTCACGGCACAGCTATAGGATCATTAAAAATCAGCACGTAGCTCGACTACGAAAGCATTTCAAACAGTACATTAATCATGTACAACAAGATTCAATGGCCATCCGCCATGTCATCCATTAATCATGGAGATCAAACAGTATTTTCAAAATGTTTCTACCACTTTTATCAAAACGCTTAAAATTTGAGACTCAACCACGAGCGTTAGCTCTAAACCTCCAAAACACGGTATTTATGACCTTTCACATATCCTCCGTTTTTAAAAACCATCTTTTTGAAAACCACAGACATCCACACGTCCGTATCATGTAATAAATCAAGACAAAGCGCAAAATATGCTTTTTATCCGAACAAACATGGTTCAAGCATAAAAATCAGCATGTAGAGCATTTTTAACAGGTAAAGAAGCATATAATCGTACGTATCACCCTTTAACAACAACATAATCTAGGATCCTACCTCATTGAGTTAAAACTCGACGCCTCAAAAAATGAATCTCAACGAAACAAAATTTCGTTCGAATGAACACAAAGCCCCCAGCACAGATACTAAGGATCCACTGTCCGATTGCTGAAAACCAAGCCCTGGGCCCACCAAAAGCTAGAGAGAAAGTGGAGAAAAAGGAAACTTACTCAAAAAGTTAAGGTTTCAAAATATCTTCAAGAGCTTCATATTTATAGGGTCAGCCCCGTACAGGAATCCAGTTGACTGGATCCCTAAATTCAGTCGACTGGAAAGGCTATTGAAATCTCGAAAAACACCCACAGACCCAAGCCAGTCGACTGGGTCACCCAATCCAGTTGATTGGTTCCACACACTGTCAACTCAGTCAACTGGATCACCCAGTTCAGTCGACTGGTCGATGGAGAAAACAACTTCTGCGACAGAACAGGTTTTACACCCTCAAACCAAACCAAACATGCCATTTCAAAACCTGAGCAAGCGTAGTACACATATACACATGTTGTTCTACTATGATGAAGCAAAAACCAACACGTCGAATATGTATATACGAAAAAGAAGAGGGACCGGGTCTCACAGTTACTGTAGTGGCTTAATAACTGTTTCTTCTATTTCTTTTGGTGAAAACTATAAGGTAAAATTTTATTTTATTTTTTGGTCGTAATGGTAGTTTGGAAGAAAGTATTTGAAAGATTTTTTTGGTATTTCAGTATGTTGGTTTATATTATTAATTTGAACTATTGGAGATTTTAAATATATACATAAGAAGTTAGGATGGATAGTAAGTGATTTAATATTGAGTTGTGATTTCGTTGTTGAGATCTAAGCTGAGCTTGTGTATATAATGTTGCTTGCGTTTATTACAGGTTATTTTGTAATGGTTAATACCGTTGAATTATTTGAAAAATAGAAGAAACTTTGCCAAATTTTTTCAAAAATTTAATACTTAGAATATTTTTTTAAAAGTTTGAGATGTGACCTGTTACAAGTGGGAACCACCAATATTAATATGCGTTTTTGAGAAATGACCTTTGACCAAAAATATTCTGAAGCATTATTCAATATTCTATACTCAGTGTTCTTCCTGAGACGCTTCACATTTTCATAGAGAATCAATAAAATATGTCAACAACATGCAAACTCGGTTACGAGTTCTTACATCAAGTAGTGATTGATCAACAAAACGTACAATTATAAAATTATGACACTTAAAAAAAAAGGAACAAAAAGTAGTGATCAACAATGACACTGAACAATGTTGAAAGATAGAAATTATTTAATAGCTCGATTCACATTCATGCCATGGAGTCTAAGGCTAGGGCAGTGCTGAGATTCATGGGAGTAATATAGTTGGTCGTGCCTGTCATCATCTGTTGCACAATGATCTTGTTTGCCTTCTTCAAGGTATGGAATGGACCCAGAACACATATAAGTCTCTATCCGGGCACAAGTTGAACAATGGCGTGCAACGTCCTATACCATTGTAAGGTCCTTGCCTACAACATGCTACCTTTGAAGTAGCAAATCCTGAGGATTAGATCAATCACATTTAGCTATTTAAAAAAATTATGCTAAATGAATTTCTTACTTATTTTGTATTAAGTGGCTTTGAACCACATATGCAACGAGGCAATGATCCATAACTTAAAACGGCTTAATGTCATTATGAAAAAACTACTTTTTAATTAAAAATTTTCAAATTCAATATAGATCTTGCTGACTAGATTCTAAAATATACATTTTTTAAAAATAAATGTGTATAGTAAATGTTATAATTTTTTAATAATGTATAAATGTATTGTAGTTAAGAAGCATAAAGATTAAAAAGGCTAAATTTCATTCAAGAAAAAGACATATAAGTAAAATTAGTCAAACAAATAACAAAAAAGCTTTACGCCTTTATTGCTTTTTGGTTTAAGTTGACGTTAAGCCAGAAAAGCTTTAAACCTTTAAGCCACCTAAAAATTTTACCAACTAAAATTTTGATTTAGTAAATGTAATTTTAAGCAAAAAGCTCATTTCAAGTTGGATTACCAAACAAGGCGTAAAAGGAAGTTCGGATACCATAAGCTTGGGGGTTATTGATCAAATCCATGTGCATTTGATGAGAATTTGTGTAAACCAAGACATTGCTATTGAGACCACTTATCATTTGAATGAGTTGCGGGTTAAACAACATCGTAGCACGTTGCAGGTCAAGAATGCATGCGCCGTTGATACTGCCCTTCAAAGCTAGCTCTGCTGGAGCGCATCCTAATGGCCCTAGGCCTATCACTAGGACCCTTCGAGCACCAAGTTGTATAGTTTCTGCCATGGCGTTGAATTAAAGAGGTGTATAAGGCATTAGAAGAGAATAAATAAAGTTCAATGAGTAAACTGCTAATTCATATATAATTTTAAAATTAATTTAAATTGCTACACTATTTTTTTTATGACGAGAAATTATTTGCGAAAAAACTTTGGCATTGTACATTCCCTGTTACATACATAAATTGGGTGAAGTCAAGACTCGTGAGAATTATGAAAATTTTATGCATGTTTGCCTCATGAAGTTTAGAAGAGTTGAAAATCGTGCGATATTAAGGTTTCATTTGTTTTGACGTAAAATATTTTATCATAGAAAATATTTTACATATAAAATGATTTTGCAAAATTAATTTTTTACTTGTATTTTTTGGTGTTTGGTTAAAATTTAAAAAATGAGAATGAGAAATGAGAGTGACTAAAGGCAGGAAGGATTCGGGTGAAGGATTTCGAAAGAACTCTGAAAGGATTCATGTGGAAATGATCTGCCTCTTATTCTCTCATTTTTATTTGTTATGAGAATGATCAAATGTGGCAAAGATTTGGTAAAGGTTCCGAATGTGCATTCCAAAATTAACTTACGAGTTAATTTTTTGTAAGTCAAATTTAGTCCAATGAGGTAAAATATTTTACCCAAAAATATTTTACGTCAAAATAAACGAAGCCTAAAACAAGATTTTAGTTTATAATTATCAAAGTAAACAGTCTCTTGAAATGTTCTCTAAATTCAAAAACACTCGTACAAGTTTTTTACATGAACGGTTTTCATTTTGATAAATAATTATAAAAATTCTCTTTTCGTTAAAATAAATAAATATATTCAACTGCCTATATATGTGCTTATATGCATAAATGCATGCATGGACACTGATGTGGTCGGCCGTGACCGACCGGTTGATGACCGTGCTCGGGAATGTGTGACTGACCGGGTAAAACCAGAGGGCTGGGCGAACAACCGAGTGGGTAGGCACTGAACCTATCCGCAACTGGCTCCGTTAATTCAGGAGGCACGCCCACTTTATCAGGACATGGCTGATTTCTTGGGATGATAACGGTACGAATTATGGGATTTGATTCAATCCCACAAAAGATTCTCTCTATATATTAACCCCATCTCCCTCCTGCGAAGGTATGTTTTTTTATCCTAAAAACTATTACTTCTGAGGGATTATATAAAATAAGGTCTAAGTTAAGCATGGGAGGGTACTCAACCGGTACCCCACCTGTACAAGTCTTGACTTTGTCTTCACAGGGAAAGGGAAGAACGCACAGGAGGTCGGGAGGCATAACTCCCACATTTCCACCGTCGAGGTATCATCATTTGGTGCCGTTTGTAAAAAATTATTTCTTTCTTTCTTGGTACACTCGATGGTCGAAACACGGGTCATGACCTCTGTCAACAACCGCCTGCGTCTCCCAACGGCAAATGGTGCCACCAACTCATGCGTCGATCAACAACTAATTAATCTGACCCACCTAGTCTAGGAACTAGCACAATAGACACGTGCCCTCTGCAAGCAGTTTGAGGATCATGCAATGGGTGCCCTGCCCATCCTGACTGGGATGCCAGGGGTCGCCCACTAGCACCAAGAAGTTCTAGACCAACCCAACCCGATCAAAGACGGTGCTTACCAGGCCAGGGGCAAGGGAATAAGGGCAAACAGGCCCGGGGGCAGGAGAACCCCCCATGTAGGGAAGGCCTACCCAGACATCAGGTCTGAAGTCACCACCACAATTGAACTCAAAATGAGATGAATGAGGGAACAACTCCAGAATGTCATGGAAGCAGTGAAGGACAGAAAGGCTAGTGGAGTGGATGAACTCATACAGTGGACTAACCTCCCCTTCTCCCCGATGATCACGATTGAAGCACTACCCACGAAATTCAAGATGCCATAGATGGAGGCCTTTGATGGCACAAAAGACCCCCTAGATCACTTGGAAACCTGCAAAGCCTTTAAGCACCTACATGCGGTCCCAAATGAGATCATGTGCCGAGCGTTCCCTACTACCTTGAAGGGATCAGCCCACGTTTAGTTCAGTCGTCTAAAACTAGGGTCCATCAGCACTTTTAACCAGCTCAATAAACTATTCATTGGACACTTCATTGGAGGGCAAAGACAATACTAGTCGACCACTTATCTATTAAACGCCAAACAAGTTGTTGGGGAATCACTCAGAGACTACATGTCCAGATTCAACGCAGAAGCACTACAAGTGGACAACGTGGATGACAAGGTAGCCCTGACTGCGTTCATGGGGGGATTACAACCCATAAAGTTTTTATTCTCCTTATCCAAAATACCACCGGAGAGTATGGCCGAACTGATGGCCAAGGCTCAAAGACACATGAATACAGAAGACGTGATGAATGCGTAAAAAGACAATTTCAGACCTGAGCAAGAAAAGAAGATCGAGCGCCAACGATCCAATGATGTAGACTGACCGTGAAGGCCGAGGGAAGAGGAGCGAGGAATCCCCCGCTACTCAAACAACAAAAGAACACAACTCCCTGCCAGTCGGTTCGAAAGGTACACCCCACTGAACACCCCCACTGACTAGGTTCTGTTACAAATACGTGATGATCCTAACCTCAAGTGGCCAAAGAAATTACGAACCACGCTAGACCGAAGAAATTAGGACAAGTACTGTTGGTTCCACAAGGATCACGGGCATAACACAGAAGACTGCTTCAACCTAAAAGAGCAGATTGAGGGGCTAATTCGAAGAAGCCGACCACGCCGATTTACGATCGACCATCCGCGCAAAGACGAGCCACAGAAGGTACGAGAAGAGCCTCTAGCCGACTGGGAAGTTCTCGGTGAGGTCCGAGTGACACTCGCTCGGCGAAGAGAGCCCACTACGAAAGGTTGAAGGCAGAGGCCTCGATAGAAGTCCTCACTACCAGTTGCTCGGCCAGAACACGAACGGACTCTCGAGAGGAGGTAATAACCTTCTCAGAAAATGATGAGGAAGGAATTCAGCATCCCCATGATGATCCCTAGTTTTTGCGATGGCGTTAGCAAATTATTAGGTGCGACAAATATTGGTAGATAACGGGAGTTTTGCAGATATCTTGCTCTGCGGGCATTCGAGCAGCGCAACATTGATAAAGGTCAGTTGACTCCAATAAGGTCCCCCCTGGTTGGGTCCGTTAGAGAAAGGGTTCAATCCCTAAGAGCTATCAAGTTACCCCTGATCATGGGAACCAGCCCGAATCAGTCCACTAAGCAGGTCACTTTCTTGGTGGTTGACAGTCCCTCAACATACAATGGCATACTGGGAAGAATTGCCCTTAATCTATTCAAGGCAATCACTTCTACATTCAGCCTAACCATGAAGTTTCCCACCCCACTCGAGGTCGGTTAATTAAAGGCTGATCAGGTTACAGCAAGAGAATGCTACGCCACTTCCCTAAGAGGACCAAAAGATAAGGAATCACTGACCATTGAAACTCTGGAGTCCCGAGAAGAGGTCAAGGGGGTGAGACCCGAACCAGCAGTGCAGCTCATAGGCCTCTCCCTCGATATCAATCGATTGGACAGACAGATCTTCATAAGCAGCCTCTTACCTGAAGAGGAATAGAGACAGTTTTACAGTTTTTGAGACGGTATCAAACGGTATTTGCCTGGACGCATGAAGATATGCAAGGTATACAGGCTGAAGTTATAGAGCATAGGCTCAATGTCAATTCGGCTTATCGACCGATCAAATAGAGACCGAGGACTTTTGCCAAGGAATGGAATGAGGTAATCTCGGTAGAAGTCAATAAGCTGCTGGAGGCAAAGTTCATCAAAGAGGTGCAGTACCCAAACTGGCTAGTAAATGTTGTACTCGTGAAAAAGCACAATGGTAAGTGGAGAATGTGTGTCGATTTTACTGACTTGATTAAAGCCTGCCCCAAGGACTGTTATCCCTTACCCAGGATCGACCAGTTAGTAGATTCTATAGCCGGACAAAAACTACTGAGCTTCATGGATGCCTTCTCAGGATACAACCAGATTAAGATGTACATGGGAGATCAAGAGAAGACGTCCTTCATCACAGATCAAGGGCTCTATTGCTACAATGTCATGCCCTTTGCACTCCAAAATGCAGGAGCCACTTACCAGCGTCTAGAAAATTGCATGTTCAGCAAGCAGCTCGGGTGAAACAAGGAGGTCTACGTAGATGATATGTTATCCAAGAGCAAGAGGGCTGAAGACCACTTGACTAACATTGAGGAGACTTTTCAGGTGCTAAAAAAGTACGATATGAGGTTGAACCTAACCAAATGTGCTTTTGGAGTCACTGGAGGAAAGTTTCTTAGTTTCATGGTAAGCCAGAGAGGGATAGAAGCCAATCCAGAGAAGATCAAAGCAATTCAAGAGATGCATTCCTTACAAAACACGAAAGAGATTCAAAGGTCGACTGGCCAAATAGCAGCGCTCAATCGATTTATCTCAAAGGCGACTGACCGATGTGTTCCCTTGTTTAAAGTCCTAAGGAAGGCCTTCGAGTGGACAGAGGAGTGTGAAAAAGCATTCGAGCACCTCAAAAGATACCTACCTTCCGCCCCCTTATTGTCCCATACCAACCAAGGCGAAGAGTTGTTTCTATACCTTGCTGTGTCTGCATTAGCGGTGAGCGCTATTTTGGTCTGGGAGGAGCCAGAATTACAGAATCAATGAAAGTAGAGGAGTAAAAAGAAACTTATCGAGAGGGCCAAGGACACTCAAGCAATCTCTGGAATCCCGGGGGAAGAGGGAGGTGCATGTTTTGTTTAAAATGAAAATAAGTTTGAAAGTAAGGTAGTTATATAGCGCATGCCTCAGGGGTAGCTGGGCTTAAGAGATTTAATGGCGTTGATACGGTCGTGGAGGACCGTTGAACGTGCAAGATAACACCATTGGGATGGTGCTAGGTGTCAAAGCATTCTCCCCCTCTTTCCCAATGCAAGAGCCTAACAGACGGACATTAAATGAGTGATTGCCTCATATTCGATGGCATTGCTTAAATGAATGTAAGCTGCCGCGAAACTCGAGATAGTCAACCTGGAGCTGCATTCCCTAGGACACCTAGGCAGTGGCACCTCGGGAATGAGGGGACATTTGATTCAATCTGCAACTGCCTCCGTTAATTCAGGAGGCGTGCCCAGCTAATCAGGAGAGAGCAGATTTCTTGGGATGATAATTGCATGAACTATGGGATTTGATTCAATCCCACAAAGGATTCTCTCCGTATATTAACCCCATCTCCCTCCTACGAAGATATGTTTTTTATCCTAAAAACTATTACTTCTGAGGGATTATATAAAACAAGGTCTAACTTAAGCATCGAAGGGTACTTGACTGATACCCACCGGTACGAGTCCTGACTTTGTCTTCACAGGGAGAGGGAAGAACGCACAGGAGGTCGGGAGGCACAACTCCCATGTTTCCACAGTCGAGGTATCATCAGACACAATGGGGGTGGCTAGGGGGCCATAGTGTCTACAAAAATTAGAAAAATGTTATTACTTACCGTTCATCTCTTATTTTATAAAATTGTAAAATAGTGGCTCTCCAACACAAATTTTGGATACTCCACTACATGGATATGCACATATTTATAATATAAATAGAAAGTTGTATCAACTGGACCCAAAAAATGAATTAAACATAAGAAAAAAAAGAAGCAATATTAAACCAATTAAATTACATCCTAAGGGGTAGGTTGGATAGTCAGATTCTAATCTAGGAGGTTTAAGGTTCTACTCTACTTTCATTTTCTAGGTTAATAGGCTTAGAGATGACATATGAACCATGAAATGGGGGTGGCACATGATTGGAGTGGCATGCAAATGATCCTTGGTTTGTACTCTGGGGTGTGTCCAAAGGGACATTCTAAGGTTGAATTCGAACTCAGTAAAAAAAATAAAAAATACCTTTAAGATTTTTCGGTACTCGGAGATAAGATAGTGGACATAATCGGGGAATCTGAACTAGAGTGACCTTGCAAAAAATAGGACCAAGTAGTAGTTGTTGACGAAGTTATTACTACCCAGGGTTATGAGTGTTGGAGGCAAACTGCCAAAATCATTGATTTGTAAACAATTTTTTGGCTAAAAAAAAACTGGACAGGCAATTAGCAAAATAGGCTTCAGATAAAAACTTTTTGATGTCGAACAATCAAAAATAAAACCCGTGCCACCATAGTTAATTTAGATGAATATCTTTCGGTCGTTTCTTCAACTACGATCTATAATTTTTCGAGTTGAAGCTCCGAGCAGACCTTGTACTGTATTCCTGATGTGATTTTCGAACATAGTGTGGATTACGATCCTTCAAGAGAACTTGTACCGGTAGAACCTGATCAATCTTTGTCTTGAAAGACAACTCTTTAAAAATGGTTCAGCCTACCCACATATTTATAGGGCTACAACAACGACCTGTGAAGTAATTATAACATAGACTTCTAGTGTGACCTAAATACCCTTCCAGCAGTTTTTGCAAATATGCAAACTTCTCAGCAGTTTCTGTAATTATGAAAACATTGCAACGATTTTTACAATTTTCATAAAACACAAAATTACAGTTCATATCTCTAAAGAACTGTAACTGCACTCTTAGCCATAATCTCAGGACCAATTGTACTAGGCTTCTGTTATTAAATGTTTAACTCATCTTCTCACATTAGGATTTCTGATACCGGCCAATTAAATTTAATTACTGACAATTTAATTTAATCAGTATCTTTAAAATTTCTTAAGCCATTCTACTTAACTTATTTGATTGCCAGATAATTAAATCCACCTATAGGGTTTGACCCAGTTAAAACTTATAAGTTTCGTTAAAAGGATGTCGTCAATCCCAAACAATCGGGACGTGAATTCCGTCAATAATTAATATTCACAATATAATTAATACCATTATCCAACTCACTGAAACTATAGACCTATAAAAGATCACACCTCTAATGAATCAAAACAATAAATATTAAATATACACAAATAATAATTATTTTGGGATTAAAAGTATAAGAACTCATAATAATCTTGGGGTGTGAATTAATTTATATAGTCAGTATAGAATTAATTACCCTCAATGTTGTCCCATTCAATACACACAAAATGTACTAACACAGAGAGTCGGAATAATAGACAACACTATATATGTTCCCCGTAACTATGGCAGGCCTACTAAAAATCTGTGCTATAATCATACTGATGGTTTGTTCAATTCCATCTAAATTGTGAATAAATACTTATATTCTACAAGAACCTATAATCTGGTCATCTGTATGCAAGTCGTACTGTACACACCAGATTAAATACTGTACAGAATAAAAGACATCCATGCATAACATTAAAGAAATAATATTACATACATTATTCATTAAGATTTTTATAAAATGAAAAAATTAATTTTATTAAAATAAAATTAAATACTAAAACCAACAAAATCCATAATTTTTAGTATACAATCCTGATAATGAGAACAAAAGCTTAGTTCACCAGTCTCTTGGTCTGGCTAGCACCTATTAGAGCACTCACTCTTAGTTGGCATTGCTGGAAGTATGCAAATTCCTCAAAAATTCTTATTATGTTTACCTATAGAAAATTGTAAAGGATTAAAACAGGGATCTACAGCTTTCGTCAACGCTGACTGAACAGTTTAGGGTGTCGTTCACGTGTGTCTACAAAAGAAAGGGGCGATATGCCCGCTAACTTTTATCGGTAGACCCTCCGATGTTGAAGTCAGGCATGGTTTAGAGAGAGAACGCTAAGAGAGTAATTTGACAGAATTTCTACTTCTAAGATAGAGTGCATACCTTTGTCTTCTAGAGTGTTGGCTATTTATAGGGAAAAATATACTTAATCCGCCTTGGGGTTTGACTCGACACGAGCGTGTTAGGTTGTTTTCTCTCTCCAATTAAGACTCAGTTATCTATTTGATGGTGACTTATCATTGCTATCATTCTTTCATATCTTTTGGTAAGTTCTATAAATCTCGTTAAGCTGTGCATCAGTACCCAGGCCCATCTTGGGTTAGGTCAACCTTCCCTAACACCCTGGCATCCGGGTTGGTTAAACTATCACTGATCTCTTATCATGAGTACCACCCCTTGATAAGTGTATCACAGGCACAGATTACCATATACCATCCAATGAGCTCAGCTTTCAAGATTTCTCAACTTGTATTTCTCGGCTATAGGTGCCGATCCATTCTTCCTTTGGAGCTCGAGTGGGAACCCCTCTCGAGGCTAGTCAGGTTACACGCCAGTACTTGGCTAGACATGCTGAACCCCTAATCTCAGCAGCCCTACGCCAGTGCTCACCTCCTCTCCCCATTGAGCTAAATTTGCCCTATTCGAAGAGTGAGATGATGACCAAATGGCAAGCGGCGTCGTACGACATTCTACGTGGATGCCAGCTAGCTCTGCTCGAGATTGACCTCCCTCTCTTGTTGTTTCTCGGCACCCCCAAACTACTGGAAGATGATGAGCTGTTTCGTCTCGAGTAGTCATTCTACTTGAGGTCGGGAGGCTTATCAAGAAAGCTTCGTTGACATGTCATTCCTCTACTTGTCGCATGCATGTTGCTGACGTCAACCAATGCCGCTTGGCACTTTCCTAATGGCCTCGTACTGCATTTAATGCATGCATTGCGTCGCATTGAATCCGTACGGCGCCAGGTGTACTACAATGGCAGAGATGTCAGGAGCTATTTTCTATAAATGTAATCATTAGGATTAATGATTGTTAGGGTTTTCGACACTTTTAATCCGAGGAAGATCTTTGCTTGGGCATATTAACTCGATGAAAGATTACAACTCGGCTCATTGATCCGGGCAATAATACAGCGTGATTATGCTCTCTACTCTGGTCAGGTCATGTTGTTCGAACTAGTGTGTGCCATATGATTTTAATGGCCATTAAATGTATACGACGCACGTCGCTCCATGCGCCATAACTAGTGCCTTTTGGCGCTTCATTTGAACAAGCGTGTAAAGCTATAAAAAGGGAAAGGAAACCCCTTTCCCATGTTTTACGAACCACCATAACTCCCTAGAGCTTAGGAGATTTTCGGCGTTACTCTGATGATTGCAACTCCACCCTCTCTGTCGTCTTCCAAGCTTTTTGGAGGTTGTTCTCCTCACGCTCCTCTAGTCAGTTTCGTATTCTTCCTTTCTCCTTCATCTCCGTCATCTCCGTCATCTCCGTCATCTAGCCACTGTCGTCGCACCACTTTCATCGTTGCCGATGACGTTTTATTCTTCTTTAGCAAGTTTCACGGCCACCGCTGTTACCACTGGTAGGGGTGGTTCTGTGCATATACACACAGGGATACACATACACACACATATATAAAATATAAATGTATGTATACATGTATAACCAAGACGTTCACCCCACATTTTTTTCTTTCTTTTTTTTATAGATTAAATAGGGCATTTTGCGCGGTACATTGATATGCCGGAGGCTATGGCCAAGCTCCGATGAGCCAAGTCCATTCCCGTTTATGTCTTAATACGCCAGGCCACCAATAAGGAGACCTGGACTACATAAGAGCACGGGGCATCTATTTTCCACCTTGTGGCCATTCTGGAGTCTAGGCTAGAGTTTTCCCTCCTGAGCATCGTGAGAGAGGCTCTTACCTTCTATTAGTTGTGCTCAGCACAGCTCACTCCCAACGTATTCTCAATATTGGTAGGAGTAGCTCTATTGAATCACTACATGGGCATATACTTGGTGTTCGGGAAATTCAATATTGCTACTCCATCGTAGAGACTTCCAAGGGCCATAACAAGTACTACCTCAAAGCCAAGGATAATCGAAACATAATACTAGAGCTGAAGAACTCCCATAAATGCGACCTGAAAGACTTCATCGTGGTCAGGGAGAACTGGCAGCCTGGCCTTGGCGTTTACGGCCCCCGTGCTAGGTTCTGCCCCACGAAAGCTAGGTCTCATGGTAGCTGAGCTCCTCCCCTTTGCATTATGTTCATATTTTCTTTTCTTATTACCATATTCTGAGCTATGATGCCTTTCTTTTACAGCTGCTTGCTACAACACCTCAGCCATCAAGGACAAGAGGGACTGTAAAAATGGTCGGATCAACTTCGCACACATATAATGTGTGCTCAACTAGGAAAGAGACATTCATATGTTCAAAAGGCTTTTCAACGGGGAAGCCATCCTTCCGAACGAGCTTGGGCATAGACTAGTGCCTGTTGTGGAGGCTGCCACAGAGGGAGGCCAAAGCACGGGAGCCTCAACCTCCAGTGCAATCAGCAACATGCCATCATCCAGCTCGACTAACCAATCTGTGCTCAACGCAATCGAGATGTCTTAAAGGAATCTCCTCAACCTGCTCGGGAGTGTTCCTAGACTGACTTCTAACATCTGTCTGGCATTAGGAGCAACCTCCGTTCCACCCCTAAGGCAAACCATGAGTGCCCCAGCGGTGCCCTGAGCACCAACTACCCCTCCACCTGCCTGGGCTCCCAAAAGGAGGAGCACGGCTTTAGAGGTTGCAGAGCGATAAATACAATGCCAAGTAGAGACATTCGTTCTCCCCTTAGTGTCGAGTGGGTCAGAGGGTGCCGCGCTGACTAATGAGGTACCCCTTTCTTTCTCTCTATCGTAGCAAGCCCCTCACCACTCAGGATTCGGTGCAGAAAAGCCACCACGTGGCATAGGCTTTAGTCAAGAGCCTCTGCTTCCTAAAGGATAAGGCGAATTACGTGGCTATCCCCGATACCTCCTTGACTAAGCAGGCCGCACAGCATGTCATCCTAGTAAGATATTCAGTTCTTTTGTCTTTATTATTTTTTTGTAATTGCCCTAGCTAACCCTTGTCTTAACTACTCAATGCCGACAAATGGGAACGAAAGCTACCAATCGATGTAGCAGAGTGCAGGAGAGACATGATCCCCTACATATCAAAGTCTTGAAGCTCAAAAAGGATATCAAGGTCCTCCAAGCTCAGGTCAGCGAGGCCTCAAAAGCCAAAGAAGATGCCGAGATCTGTACTACCCGAGCCCTGGACTCTATCAAGGAGTAAGAGGCAAATCATGTGTCCATTATCAACCAACTGGACAAGGCATCCAAAGCAAAGGTTATGCTCGAGTAAGAGAATGCCGATCTCTAGGCCACCAATGTCCGCATCCAAAAGAAGAGGTATAAGGAAGGCTATAACCAAGCAAGGAAAGTCTATGAGGGTCAGGTGATGAGCATACAGAACCCCTTGTTCAAGATGGGCTGGGACCCAGCTCTTAATGCGGCATCCGTCTGTCCTGAGTTCGAGTTGCACAAGGTCGTCCCCTCGATACAGTCGACCCTCCCGTTCCCCAACTAGTTGGCCCACCTGTTTGGGGTGGCCATTCCTCCGAGTCTGGTAGTTGAGGTTGACCCCATCTCGATCACCCTGGTCAATCCTCTACCTCCTCCTCTAGTGCAAGATTTTAAAATCCCTCCTCCTCTTCCTAACCACACCTTTATGGTTCTTCCTCCTCCTGAACACACATCTAACCAACCCGAGCAGAAAGACGAGTACGAGGAGCTCAAGCCACTATGGCTCGTGACCGGGACCTCCAATGCCAATGTCATAGTGGACCTCACATTGGAGGGGGACGAGCTTCCACTCAAGGAGGCGCCTGCTCAGGTTGAAGGAGATGTTATATAAGTTCTTCCCGTCAATGAGGAGGTAGGGGAGGAGCAGGGGCTAGCCACCGAGGAGGAGCATGTGGCACCAGCCCAAGGAAAGCTAGATCAGACAGACACCGCCCAGGCAACTTAGACCATGGTGATGTTTTGTTGCTTTTGCTCATCTTCATTCTCTATTTTTTTTAAGCTTGCAATGTACGGCCTCATCCCACTTATGAGGTCGGCTTGCCCTTGTACTACAAATTCATTATCAATGAAATGAAGCATTTTGTTTAATTTTTTATCATTACTTTTAGTATTTTTGATCCGTGTACTATGCAAACTGAGTCAATTTTGAGCTCGGGAACTTGTACCCATGGGTGATCTTTTGAGATCAACTAAGTCTTAGGTGCCTTGCCAAGCTAGGTCTTTTACCTAGCCAAGCTAGGTCTTTCATCTAGCCGAGCTAGGGTACTTGTGCCCAGGGGTGCTCTTTTGAGATCAACTAGGTCTTAGGTGCTTAGCCAAGCTAGGTCTTTCATCTAGTTGAGTTAGGGTACTTGTGCCCAATGGTGATCTTTTGAGATCAACTGGGTCTTAGGTGCCTTACCGTGCTAGGTCTTTCATCTACCCAAGCTAGGATACTTGTGCCCAGCGGTGATCTTCCGAGATCAACTGGGTCGTAGGTGCCTAGCTGAGCTAGGTCTTTCATCTAGTCGAGCTAGGATACCTGTTCCCAGTGGTGATCTTTTGAGATTAATTGGGTCTTAGGTACCTACTTGAGCTAGGTCTTTCATCTAGCCAAGCTAGGATACTTTCAATCTGAAGATCTCTTAACAGAAGTGTTAGGGTTGGTATATTAGAAATCATGTTTTTAGTATTTAATTTTAGTTTTTCATTTTATGAGAATCTTTATGAGCAATATATGTGTATCACTTCTTTGATATGCATGGATGTTTAATATTCTGTACAGTATTTAATCTGGTGCGTAGAGTACGGCTTGCACACAGAATATCAGAATTTAGGTTTTTGCAAAATATAAGTTTTATGTTCACAGTTTAGATGGAAATGGGCATACGATCGGTACGACTGTGGCACAGAGTTTTAGTAGGCCTGTCTTGGTTACGGGGAACAGATAATAGCGTCGTCTATTATT
>JAULJZ010213320.1:0-18461 GCA_032270985.1 Heliamphora pulchella | reverse complement strand
GGGTGGGGGAAGTATATGTCTACCGCTCTGAGGGAGTTTATGGTGGGTCATGGTATTTCTCATCAGACGTCTTGTTTCGATACCCCCGAATAGAATGATGTGGCGGAAAGGAAAAATAGACATGTTTTGGAAACAGGCCGTGCTCTTCTTTTCCATATGCGTGTTCTATATGCCTTCTACTGTGTTGGGTGGTGCTTTCCCGATGTCTGTTTTGGTTCCCACTTCGCTTGTGCACTCCCTGCCGCTTAAAATTTTTAGTTGTGTGTGCTATATGCGTGACACTCCACCCCAGGTGACTAAACTCGATGCCTGTGCCTTGAAATGTATCTTCCTTGGCTATTCCCAACATCAGAGGGGGTAACGGTGTTATAGTCCCACGTTATGTCGTTTTGTTGTGTCTCGGGACGTTACTTTCCTTAGTATACTCCATTCTATTCTGCATTTCCTCATGTTCTCTCTCCAGGCTGTGAGTCCACTCATCCTCCATCGTCAGACGATCTTGTTTATCGGGTTTTTACTGATGCTCTTGCAGCCCCTCCTTTGCTACTCTAGGTGCTGCCTCTTGTAGCACAACCCTTGACTAATCTGACTCCTGCTGAGCAAGTTCTCCAGTTGGTTGATCCTTCAGCTCCACCGGTAAGTGAGCCCTCTATTGCTGTTCGTCGACCCTATCGCATTTGTCGAGATCACCCCCGTTATGTTGACTCATATAAGGGATTACCTGCATCGTTATGTGCTTTTGTGTCTACTGTTGATACTACTGATGTGCCTCAAAGTGTTTTAGAGGCTCTCTTCCATCCTGGTTGGTGTAGTGCTATGTTGGACGAAAAGGCAGCCCTTGATAATAATGCCACTTGGGATCTTGTTCCCCTTTCAACTGGGAATAAAGCAGTTGAATGCAAGTGGGTTTACACTGTAAAAGTGAATTTTGATGGTTCTTTGGCTTGCCTAAAGGCTCGGCTTGTTGCCAACGGTTATGCCCAAACCTATAGTGTCGACTATTTTGAGACCTTCTCTCCGGTCTCCAAGATGACTTCTATTCGTCGTTTCCTTTCTCTCGCCGCAACCCAGAACTGGCCGCTTTATTAGTTGGATGTCAAGAATGCTTTTCTCCATGATGATCTTCAGGAGGAAGTCTATACGGAACAACTTCCGAGTTTTATTACTCGGGGGGGGGGAGGGGGATCTGATATGGTTTGTCGCTCTCTATATGGCTTGAAACAATCTCCCTGAGCTTGGTTTGGCCGGTTCAACATGGCGATGCAACAATTTGGACCGCAACAGTCAGGAAAAGATCACACAGTATTCTTTCGTCGGGTCGCTTCAGTATGTATTTTCTTCTAGTTGTCTATGTTAATGATATTGTCATTACTGGCGATGACAGAACTGGGATTAGTGATCTGAAGGTCTTTCTACAGACGCAGTTCCAAACTAAAGATTTTGGGCACTTGTAGTACTTTTTAGGATCGAGGTGGCTAGAGAAAAGCGTGGGATATTTATTTCCCAACGAAAATATGTGGTTGACATTTTGCGAGATGCGGGTCTTCTAAATGCAAAGAGTGTGGAGTTCCCAATGGATCCGAGTGTGTAGCTTCTTTCAGCTGACGGTGATGTGTTTTTTCACCCTGACAGGTATCGTCAAATGGTGGGTAAACTCAATTATCTGATCACCATGATTAGACCAGATATTGCTTATCCAGTCAGTGCTGTAAGTTAGTTTATGTTAGATCCTTAAGTCCCACATTGGAATGCGGTGGTCCGTATCCTGCGGTACCTCAATTCTAACCCTAGGATGGGCTTACAGTTTTGTAACCGGGGTCACTTCCGAACCGAGGGCTATTCGGATGCGGACTGGGTAGGATGTCCGATTGATTGGAGGTCCACATCCGGGTTCTTGGTTTTTGTTGGTGAGAATCTGATATCGGGGAAAAGTAAGAAGTAAGATGTGGTGTCAAGATCCAGTGTTGAGGCGGAGTACCGATCCATGGTATTGGCAACGTCAGAAATTATGTGGGTTCGATAAATTCTCACTGAATTAAACGAACAACCTAAGGGTCCTAACTTCTTCCAAGTTGTTGTGTGATAATAAGTCTGTTGTCTATATTGCCACCAATTCAGTGTTTCATGAGCGAATAAAGTATATTGAGATCGACTGTTATTTCATCAGGCACGAGTATAAGAAGAGTACTATCAACTTTGATTTTGTTCGATCTGGTGAACAGTTTGCTGATTTGTTCACTAAGGCCTTACTTGGGTCTCGTGTTCAATACATTTGTAACAAGTTGGGCATGATAGATATCTATGCTCCAACTTGATAGGATGCTAATATATTAAGTATTAATTATGTTAATTATGTTATCTTGTGGGTATGCATACGGTATCTATTGTAGTTCTCTATTTCTTAATAAATATGTATGCCTCACAATGATATACACTTTTATTATTTTTTCTCTCATAATTTAACAAATTAAACACCTCATGTATATTTGTTGATGCGACAGAAGCTCCTCCTCGCAAATAACTTTCATATATTTTTCAAGACTTGAATAGACCAATACTTAGAAGGACTGAACGATTTATGTTTCGAAAACCTTATTCTTAATGGGTAGATAATGTAGGCTTTTCAAAAAATTATGAAGTACCTGAGTTCACTTTATTCCTGAGAGAAGAAAATCAGTTAACAATATAACATATTGGCTAATTTTCTTTACAATGCAGTGAAGGTAGAAATAACAATGTTCTTAAAATGAGATTATTTCCACATTTACTAACAAAGATTTCCTTCACATGGTTTATTAACTTACTCGTTAATTCTATCCAAACATGACAAGAAATGGAATAGCAATTCATTCTCAATTTTTTAGAATAGAACTTCAAGTCAATGGCTAATTTAGCCAAATTAAAACAAAATTCGATAGAAACTGCTTAACAGTTTATTAATAATTTAAAAAGATAAGGAATAGATGCCACGCATTTCTACCTGAGAATGAACTAGTAAAATTAGCCCAAAATGGGCTTGATTTTGAATTAAGAAAAACGTTCGAAGGAATGGAATTTAAATATTTATTTGAATTAGCTTTAAGGGTTACCAAATATGATGTTTTATTAAAAGAAGAATAACAAAGAAAGTCATCATTTCTTGGTACCTATTACCAAGAGGTTGACGAAGATGTATAAATCGATGTACCACAAATAATTGATAAAACGCCAATTGTTTGACATGTTGCAGAAAATAAAAAAACCACTAAATATGCCTTTAGTTCAATCGAATAGGAAGAACCAACTATCAATTTTTCGACAATATTCATTTGACCTGTCAAAGGAAGATGAATTGTTCGATGAGTTAATGAAACAGAGGTTTTTGACTATTTCGACGTACATTTCATCCCACTTGAAAAAATGAGGGGTAAAAACTATTGTAAATGGCATAATTCAGTTATTAATAATTGTACTACCTTCTGAAATGCTATACGTGATCTTATTTAAAAATGAATGCTTGTAATATTCGACGGCAAAGAAGTAATTGAAGTTGACAATGATCCATTTCGTGACATAATCAATGTCAACATGATATCAGCCAACTTGCGTAAAATTGGAAATCTATTCAATATTATTGTGTAAGACAAGCCTAACAATGGTAAGTAAAAATTTAGGTTGATCCGATACTTGTAGTTAAGTGATTGAATAACATTTATTTAACAATTTTTTTTAAAAAATTATAATTTTTATTTATTTATTTATAAATTAATATAATGCGATCACTTAGTTATAGGTATCGGATCAACTTAAATTTTTATATAAATAACAAACTCGGCGAACTCTACGTAATGAACGGATCCGAATATATTCAGGGATTAAACAAAAAATAATGCAGAGCACGAACCATTCATTGATGTGTTCTGGTATTGGTCAAATCTTTACATGGCTTTCAGAGTTACTTTTTGCTAGGAGCAAATATGAAAGTTTCTTTTATTCATTGTTGATTTTATTGGTCAAACGTTAGTCAACTAACCAAAAGCTAACAGTGTGAGTTGATGTGTAATATAAAACTAAGTGTCAAAGGGTGACAATGTAATTATCCCAAACGTGTGGGGTTAACTATATTCGACCTAAATCTCAGGGGAGGTTGGTGTAATTTACCATTTGTTTTTTTTGTCAAAAGGCTTAATATGCTCTCTCTCTCTCTTTTTTTTTTTGCTTTTAAGCTTATTTTTAATGTCTTTTTGACTTTTTTTTTTGGCATTTAGAAAAAAAAGAATTGACTTTTTGGTTAAGTACATTATTGTTATTTTGTACAATGACTTTTAAGTTTATTTGGGATGTTGTTTACACCATATTTCGCAAAAACTTATTGACATGGATACTGATATCATGTCAAGCGAAATAAATGTGTTCGTATAACTTCTGTCGAGATGGAACTTCACATTAGCTCTATCAGATAAAGGTCTGGTTAAGCGATTAATTATCTAACAAAAGGCAGGCACGCTAAAATAAGGACACTTAGTAGCGAGCTAGCTAAAGGAGAAAAGTACAGTTGCTCACTAAAACAAATAATTGCCATGGCGCTCCCACTAACAGAGTGGTTGAAGGTGGTTATCACTGATTCAAGGTGGTTATCACTGATTCACGGATTTGAGTAGTTATTCTTTTTGAATTTAGGGAGGGAAAGGAACCCGCACCTATAAATAGGCTTGATTGTGAAGGATTCATCATTATCAACACTCAGCAACAACCACTTTTATTTCTTTTTTTTTTATACTTAGCATTAGATTTAGATTTAGAATTTCAATTCCTTCACACCTTAAACCTTTTATTTCATTAATAATAAAATCTCCCTTTTATTTCTATTCGAGTTCTTGCACTTAAGTTCAAACTTTTTCAAAGAAAGTCCTAAAATAAGGCATTGAACAACACAGCCGTTTGATAAAATTTCAATGTTGATCTCGATAGAACATTTGTTTTATTGGTAAATCGATGTGAATATTTTTTTTCTTTCAAAAAAAGAGCCAGATAACCAAAAAGTTCAACTTAAAAGTAATTTTTTTTATATTTAAAAAAACACAAAAAACAGAGAAGCCAAACGTGGTCTAATTTAAACTGAAGCAATTCATCTTGGGCAAATACCTACAAATTATAGTTACTACTGGTTCAAGGTCCACAATCAAGGAAACAAAGTTTTACATAGATAAAAATAATGGGGTTGTTTACGTAATGGGGAACATCACTCTTTGTTTTCTTTAGATTGACCTATTGTTATTAAAAGATTTCTACATCGACATTATATATATATATATATATTTGAAGTGACTTGTAAATGTGGACAATTAGGTAAGATAGGGAGGAAATCAAACCCCAATCTGTACTATTTCCTAACTCCTCCATTGACTATTCAAGGAATTGGTTCATTTGTGCTGTCTTGCATACAATGGTAGGCAAGACCTTAAGGCCTGGCTGCTCGTGGAAATAATTAGCTGATCTTCAGGGTACTTGAAGTGAGCGGCTCTTTTGCCTTTTATTATGCCATCTTGTAGCTGTGTAGCTGCTAAGGGATGCACCTAGAAGAAGTACCGTATTAATTTTTTCATTCTAACATTTTCATACGAATGGTACTACGTACATAGATTCTATTCACAGAATGAATTACAACCTTCACATAAGAAGGTGAATTTTATACGTGGGAGTTTCGTGCACCGAATTGCTCTTTTTTAGTGGTTTGATGAAGCACTGTAGTGGCCAGTAACAGGCAAAATGCATTTATGTATCTTGCTCGTTGGATATGTATCTTCCCTTGCCCTTGGATATCAATTCTAGTTTTAGTGAAGTGCCTTTTTTTTAGTTTTTAGTATTTGGCTGTTTAGTGCTTAATCGACGATTTTGCATGCCCTTGCTTCATTACTGCCCATTTGTATATGTAATGTGCACGTAACTTGTTACCTACTCAACTGCTACAATTTTGTAAGCCCGCCCAATTCTCTGCAAAATTAATTAAGAGAGGAAAATATTTAGTATTAATGCATGGAAAATGCTAACCACTGCCTATTGGGCGGTGGATAATAGATATATAATGTATAGATGTCTGTGTAAAGTATATTGATATCTGTAAAAGTGATAGGTCTCACCTCTAATAGTGTATTAATATTGAAAAAAATTTATCTTTATTATCCTATTAACCACCGCCCAATGAGTGATGGTTAGCATGGCCCTTAATGCATTATACATAAACTACATGCATAATGTATTGTCTTTTATATCTTCTATTATGAGTCTATGCCCATGACTGGAGACACTCGTGACCATGGACGGAAAAGAGGGGAGCGGATGGGGTGGTTGCCCTCTTGAAGTTCAAATTTTCTTAATAATCATAATAGTATTAATCTCAAATATTTTAAGATTATATATATAGGTTTTTCGTATGACCTAAAGATTACGGGTTCGAGGTGTGAAAACAGTCTCTTATGAATGCAAGGTAAAACTTTATATTATAAACCTATGGTGGTTTGCCCTATTCTCGGGCCTTGTATATGCGGGAGCTTCATGTGCCGAGTTGTCTTTTTTTATATATAAGTTTTCCCTCTAAGATGTATTTAAATTTTTAATACCAGTTGCCTAAAAACTTGTAACGTTCTCTGAATTAAAATCTTGTGTCCGTCTGTATTGGTGACAGCATGCCAGCTGCTGGGGTCACACAACATAAGCAATTGGATGATATAAATGGTGTTTCTCACAGCTAGTACTAGTAGTTTTTAGTTTTTTGCTACTAATTTTAGTTATAAACTACAATATTCTCAAAACACTTAGAACTTCTGTTAAAACCTATAATAATTTTTTTCTTCTATTTCAGTTACAAATTATAATCTTTACTAAACATTCACAACTTATATTACAAACTACAATTATAAATTATTAGTTTCGGCAATGCCAAACACCACAAATGTTAAGTTTAATTTATGTTGATGATTTGAACTGTTCACGTTATAAAAGACACTTGAAAAGTTATTCATGTGAAACATCAAATCGATCAGAGATCCATGGTCTCGTAATCGAGTCATGATAGTACTTAAAATAGATGGTTAAATTTGTTAGGAAATTTTTTAATAATTATTCGATAACATGGCTATCAATCCTTAATGAATTTAATTTTTTGAATGAATGATGACCAGAAGATTTTATAATTTAATAGTTAAGATGATTGCAATGAGCTCAACTTTATTGTTGAGGGTGTTTGGTATTATTGAAACTAGTAGTTTATATATTGTAACTTGTAGTAGAAGTTGTGAGTATTTGTAAAAATTGTAGCTTCTAACTGAAATAGAAAAAAAAGTAGTTATAACTTATAGCAGGAGTTGTGAGTATTTGAAAAAAATTGTAACTTAATTAGTAGCTGAAAATTAAAAACTACTTGAAGTAGTTTTGCCAAACTCCCTCATAGAATGATTCAAAATCTGTATGTAATGTGCTGAATGCTGATTTTGTGTTACGTTGGTATATGATGTGGCTTTATTCGATACTGTTTATTGTATTATCAAAGGTAGCCTTCATTTATAAGCTAGATTCCTTTTTTCCCATTTATAGATAATAAACTTTTTCTTAGTTTTCTTCTGGGTTGGGGCGGGGTGTTGGATTTAAACAATTGGTGGTTATGCTTTGAATATATAATTAATTTAAAAACAGAAAAGCTAGATACCTACAAAACAAAATGTAAGAATTTTACCCGGAATTTAAAATCGATGAATCAAATTCACATGAGCGTATGAGACTCACACATACCTAAGTGAAATCTAATTCACCCATTTCAAATTTAATGACTGTTTTGTGGGACCGTAGTATTTTTTGATTTTAAAAATAGAGAGATGGGTGGGGATAGCAGGGATAGAAAACAAAATGGAGCGACATATATTAAATGGTTTGTTTGGTAATTGGTATGCGAAAGATGAGCAGTGCAATGGCGATGACACTAGAGAGCAGTTGGCGGAGACGACGTCCTGTCTCTATATGCATATTTTAAAAGCGTAGAATTAAGAAAGAAAAGAAAAATCATAATGAGTACAAAACAAAGTAATGCTGATGATGCTGCAAATCTTAGATCTTGTGGGATTTGGATGACAAAATTTTAGGTGGTGGTAAAGAATTAATTAATTAATTATGGAAGAACGTGGTGGAAATTTTAACACCTGATTGGTTCTATAAATTTCTCCGACTTTTTGAAGTAAAGATTAAGCGCAGTATGTGTTGTTGTAATCAGTTTAATAGCTGATTGGGTCCGTTTATTTATGAATCATTGACCTTCATCTTCAATCCTCCACTGCATGGATGATTGAATGCATGCATTGACATAATTAAAGATTGATTGGAAGCTGCGGCCCATTGTCTGGTGTGACTCTTACAGCCTACAGCTGCTGTATATATATATATATATATATCCTGAACTTCAAATTTAATTCATATATATAATCAAAAACAGTTTTGATACCAATTGTTGTAGCAAAAACTAGGCTTTAAAGATTATGTATATGATTTAAGTTAAAAAAAGTTCTGGACTTGCAAGAGCCGAAATAGGCTCTAGATTTAAACTTTTTGATATCGAACAATAAAAAATATTAACCCAATATAACTTTCAAAGTTAGAATAGAATTATACTTTCGAAATCTGGTTGGATTGATTTCGTTTACTGTAACAATCTTTAGTCAACAAATTATCGCGGTTTTCGCCTAGAAATCAAATTTTCAAATCAAGCCTTCAGCTGTATTCTCGAATGTCAAGAATACGACTGTAGTGTGGGCTACGTTCTTTGAGTTCTTCAAAACCATTGTTGACTAGACTTAGATTTTTAGATATGTGGAAATCCTACTTGCTTAGCCAATTGACCGAATTAAGAGGTTATGGTTTATAATTGCATATAAATAGGCTAAAACAGGGATCGATAAAGTAAATAAGACGTGGGCATCTAATGTTGTTATGTAATCTTACCTTAATCCAGAAATAATTTCATAAAAACATAAATTATAATTTATTTTACTAAATAATTATAATTATACTCTCAATCTTATTTTTAAAATCAAATTATTCGAACTCCTGTTATTAAATATTTATTTGTTCTCCCCACGTTAAGATTATAGATAGAGTAATGATATTTAGGCCTACATATGTGGCATAGTTGAATAACCAATGATTTTCATTATTAAAATAAAAAATAAGTAATTTCAATTATGTCACATAAGTAAACATTTAAAGTAGGTTTAAATATCATTTTCTTTATAGATACTTACCAATTAAATTAAAATACTGATATTTTTATTTAATTGATTTCTTCGAAAAATCCTTAAAGCCTTCCACTTAACTTATTTGATATGCTGGTTTATAAAATCTATTTTTAGGGTTTTAGCACGGTCAAAACTTGTAAATTTCTTTAAAATGGTATCATCAATCCCGATCACAGGTCGTAGATTCTGTCAATAATTAATATTCACCATATAATTAACGCCATTATTCAATTCATTGGGATTATTGACTCGTAAAATATCGCATCATTTAATGAATCAAAATAACAAATATTAAATTTATACGTCTAATAATTATTTCGGGATTAAGAGTAAAAGCATTCATAATAACTATAGGGTGTGAATTAATTTATATAATCAGTATAAAATTAATTATTCCAACACTTCAATACCCAAAGTGTACTAGCACAATGAGTCGGAACAATTATCGAAACAAGTATCGTTCTCCATAATCAAGACAGATCTACTAAAATATTGTGCTATAATTGTACCGATGGTGTGTCCAATTTTATTTAAGACTGTGAACCAAAAACTTATATTTTAAAATAATCAATAATCTCATCTTCTGTATGTAAGTCAAACTTTATACACTAAATTAATTATTATGTAGAATAACAGATTCCCATGCACAATATTAAATAAATAATGAAATCGCTCATTAAGATTCTCATAAAATAAAAAAATTAATTTTATTAATAAATAAAATTAAATACTAAAATCTAAAAATTGATTTTTAGTATACAACCCTGATATGAACATGTTAAGTTAAAGTAAATTTCTAAAAAAGATGTGATGGAGAGTAACCATGAAAATACAATTCAGCAGGAAGAACCGCATACTCCTTTAATGGAGTTGAGACGGTCTACTAGAGTTTCTATCCATATACAACGTTATTCTCTATCGTTGTACTATTTGTTACTATTTGACGGGAGTGAACCAAAATGTTATGACGAGGCATTACATGTTGATGATTCAATCAAATGGAAGTTAGCTATGTAAAATGAGATGAATTCTCTCATAAAAAAATAAACATGGAAATTAGTTGAACTACCATAGGGGAGGAAGGCATTTTATAACAAGTGGGCTTATCAGATCAAGAAAGAACATGACGGCAACAAACGGTACAAAGCCAGATTAGTTGTAAAGGGGTTACAACAAAAAGAGTGGGTCAACTACACAAATCTTTTCTCAAGTTGTGAAGTTGACGACAATCAGATTTGTGCTGGAAATTGTGGCAGCTGAAGATCTGTACCTTGAGACTCAAGGTAGATGTAAAAGACAACATTCCTCGATGGTGATTTGGAGGAGAATATATATATGAAGCAGCCACAGGGATTTACAGCATGTGGAAAGGAGGAAATGGTATGCAGGCTCAAGAATAGTTGGTTTGGTTTGAAATAGGCACTAGACAGTGGTACAAGAAGTTTGACGGGTTTATGAGTCAGAACGTTTTCGTCAGATGCCAAGTAGACCATTGTTGCTATTTTAAGAAGTTTGATGACAGTTGCATTATTTTACTTCTGTATGTCGACGATATGCTTATTGCCTGATTAAGCATACATAAAATAAATGAATTGAATGGTCAGCTATCAAAACAGTTTGAAATGAAAGATATAGGTACTGCAAAATAGATTCTCAAGATGAGGATTAAAAGGGATAGACTTGTAGGAACTTTGATGTTATCACATGGGAAATATGTGAAGTAGTTCTGAACAGATTCAGCATGCAGAATATAAAACCTGCGAATACACTTTTAGCTAGTCACTTCCAACTTGCTAAGAATTAGTCACCTAAGACCGAGCATGAGCAGGAGTACATGCAATGAGTTTCTTACGCCTCAATCGTTGGAAGCCTGATGCTTGCTATGGTTTGTACCAGGCCAAACATATCACATGCATTGTGAGTCGTCAACAAGTACATGAGCAGTTCGGGAAAATAACATTGTGAAGCAGTGAAATGGATTCTCAGATATCTGAGAGACACCACAGATGCAGCATTATGTTTCAGACAAAGTCTAATAGATTTACACGATTATGTGGATGTGGACTTAGATGGTGACACTGATCATAGAAAGAGTACAACCAGGTATGTTTTTACTTTGGGTGGTACAATAGTTAGTTGGGTGTCTCTGTTGTAGAAGATAGTGGCTCTATCTACGATATAAGCCGAGTATGTCGCTGTTACTAAAGCAAGGAGATTATTTGGTTATAATGTTTTATAGATGAATTAGGTAAGAAAAAAGAGGGTAATGTTCTATTCAGTGATAATCAAAGTGTCATTTATCTTGCGAAGAACCCAGTATTTCATTCTAGGACGAAGCATATTTAATTGAGGTATCATTTTAGTCACTTGCTTTTGGACAATGAGGTGTTATCTCAGGAGAATATCCATGGTAGTGAGAATCCAGTCGACATGTTAACAAAGACAGTCACTATTGAGAAATTGAAGCTATGCTCGATTTTAGTTGGTCTTTTTGCTTGAAGACAGGGTTTGATGTTGTTGGGTTAATTTGCTGTGTGACGGCGATGTTTTTCTAATAATGGTATTGAGTCAGTTGCTGGATTAGTCTCCAAGTAGGAGATTGTTGGGATGTGTTGAGCATAATAAGTATCGAGCATGAAATTCCAAAAGTCGGCGCTAATAGAGCGCCAGTTAGGTGCTTGAGCACCAGTCAGTCCATAAGCTGCCACTTGCTCGGTGCTTGAATGTCAGTCAGTTCAGAAGTTGGCGCTCACTAGGCGCTCGAGCACCAGTCTTTCTAGTATAGGGCGCTTGCGAGGCGCTCGCCAAGTGCTCGAGCGCCGTCAACGTAGATCGTTTTTTAACCTAGGGTTTTGTTATACCATCATGAATTGTATTCAGTTCATAGTTTGTTAGAGAGAGCTCTGTGAGGCACGAAAATAAGTTTAAAATTATAGTATTCTAGATTTTTTTCCTACATAGTGAAAACCCTCAATAAGTTTTTATGAACAATTCACAGTACCAAGATTCAACACAAATCACGACAAGTCTTTTAATGTTCGCCACACTAGAATGAATATGATCTAATTTATAATCGAAGTTGCCCAAAAATATTATAAAATATAAAGAACAACAACAAAGAAGAGAATGAGATTTGTGTGTAAAAAGTGTTTCAAATTCATGGCCAAAAGTTGTCTTATATAGACAAATATGTGCCTGTTGAGAAAGGCATACAACCAAAAGACAACTCTTGGTTTAAAAATTCTTCGAAAATTTTGAAATTCAAAAACACAACGATCCCCCACAAGTTCAAAATTTCAACATAACAAAACAAAACAAAAAGAAAGGGACTATATCTATATCTATACGTATATAATATAGAAAAAGTTTGAATAACTTGTATATTGTATGTGTATATATGGTGCATGAGAGACCCAAAAAATTCGAAAATCGAATCAATTTGACTTCTATGGGTTGGATTGGTTCAATTTTACAAATAATTGATTTGGTCATAGATTTCAAAAAAAGTAAACCGATAATATTGGTTTGGTTCTTAGGTTAGTTTGGGATTAATCCAAACCAACCTGAAAATCAAACCGTCTAAACCTGATTAATATATATATATATATATATATATATATATATATATACCCTAAACCCTAAATCCTAAACCCTAAACCCTAAATATATATATGTATTTAATAAATACATATATATATATATATTGCTAATATACACATATATTTATATATACACATATATAAATATATATGTGTATATATATTTATTTCTTATATATAATCTAATAGTCTATATGTGTATATATATATATAAGAAATACAAAAATATAAACTATTATATTATATATATAATTACTGTGAGATTCATGTAGAAAAAATAAAAAACTTTTTAATTTTATAAATTAGAAAAAAAGAGTTATTAGATTAGATAGTTACTATTAATTGTTATTTATTTGTTATATTATTTATTTTTATAATTTTTTTGTTAAATATTTGTCATTTATTTTACTAAATATATTGTAAAATAATTATTCTAAGATTTTATTTCATGCTTTTAGTAAACTATATGGGTGTTATATTTTATTTGTTATTTATTTCAAAATTTTAAAACTTATACATAGTAAATTTTTTTTATATGTGCAAAATAATTTTTAAAATCCATGGAATTGTGGTTCCAAATCGAATTAACCCGATTTTTATTGGTTTGATTTTATAAAATAATTGGGTTGGTTCTGGGTCCAAAAAATTAGAACCGATCAAAATTGGTTTAGTTCTAAATTTAGTACGAAACTGAACCAAACCGACCCATGTGCACCCTTTAGTGTAGGTGTCTTCTGGATTTGAATCTCAATTAGTGTTAACCGTCTTCCTCTAAAGAGTCGTAATGAATTATGCCTTGAATTAGACCATTTGAGCCAGGCACAATGCGTCACATACACAGTAGGTTCGTGGGTTAGCGCTATCATAGACCATGCACTAGATCTTGATTCTAATGAGAGCTCTAAGACAACAACCCAAGTATCAGTGTTGCGGCATTACGACGTTGCTCTCACTTAGGTGAGCCTCCAAGGATACATGTGATCTGTACCCTACAAGAGTGTTCTTGCCTTGGTCTCATTCAAGATATAACCCTTCCTAAACGTCACATTTCATCAGCACACTTATCTTATGAATGAGTAGGAGTTAGTTGTTTCCTCATAAAAGGTGCTGGAATTATAAGTCATGCATTATAGATTATTTTTACCCATTGAACCTCCTTCACGGGGTTCCTAATCACATAGGTTGGGTTACCTCTTTAGGTAACTTCCTTGTGGGCTTAGGCCCATTTCCATTGACAAATCTAGGACTACATTTCTAGATAACCCTTTAGTAAGTTGTTCACTAATATTAAGTTCAAAATTTGCGAAGTTTAGAGACATTATATATCTATTTAGTATGCTTCTTACAGACTTGTATCTCACATGAACGTGTCTGTTCATTTTCTTATTTAAATGTGTTTCCTTCATTTGAAATTCTAAATGTGTAGTGCTTGTAAATCCTTTATTTTTGAAGTTTGTAGGTGAATGTTTTGACTTGGGCCTACCTTGCGGATGCCTCAACTGCCTAGACCATTCTCGGTTGGGTTTCGGCTTGCTAGAAAGAAAGGGGTTACTCTTAACCCTTTACTGATGTCTGTCTTCGGTATGGTTGTTCTAGCCTTGGCAATCTTTGAGGATTCCCATCTTTTTACAGAGATCTTTAGAGTCTTGGTTCGATTTTTATGGCCTTCAATCTGATGAGGCTCTTGCTGACCCCTTTGAACTGTTGGGGGTCTTTCATCCCTTCGACCGAGGTCACCCAATGCTCGGTTTGGTTCTCACCTGAAATGCAGGCGTCTAACCCCTTTGACCAAGATCCTCCGATGCTCGACTTGGTTCTTCTGACCCTCTAAAATGGTGATTCTGGTCATCTGAGTTGTTAGGGCTTCTTCTAGCCCTTCGCGAGATCATTGGATGCTCAGTTGCGAGGTCAAGCAATGTGGTTCTGACCCTTAGAAATGGTCCTGGCTCTTGTAGGCTCTTTGGTTATGATTTGATTTGATCATTGGCTTATTAGGTTCCTTTTTCTTGAAGTAACAGTCTTTTGCCACATGATTCGTCCTACCATATACAAAACAATGTTTCTTATCATCTCTTGACTCTGGTGCTTGTTGTTATTATACTGGCGATTTAGATTAGGTTAGATTGATTATTATATTTTCCAAATTTCTAACCCCTTGGACGAAAGTTGTTTTTCCCATTGAAGCTTTTAGATCCAAAAGAGTTATTTTCATTTTTATTATTTTCAACTAGATTCAAATTATGGGTGCTATCATTTTCTATTATAGCTGTGGCTCTATGTTTTTCGTCTGCCCTAATAAAGTTGATCACTTGGGTTAGAGTTATCTCTCCTTGTCTGTGCCTAAGAGTTTTAGCAAAATCAGTTCAAGAAGGTGGTAGTTTATCTATCAAATATGACACTTTAAAATCTTCACTTAGCCTAGTCCCAGATTTTATCACCCCCTTAAGAGTTCTTAAAATTTATAAATTTGATCACCCACACATTTATTATCAACCATTTTATAATTGTTAAAATTCGAAATACAAAATCTTTTAAGTATCGCATCTATAATTTCATATTCAACCTCTAATAGTTTTCATAAATTTTTAGCAGTTAAAGTGGTGGAGTGATACACATCATATAGATGGTCATAGAAAACACTAAGGATTCTATTATGATAATGAAATTTAATTTGCTCAAGAATGTACCAATTAGATGATTTGGTATGTGATTGAGATTCATCTATAGCATAAATCAATTATAATACAGTGAGCCAATAACACACTTATTTTTGCCATTTATAAAAATGTTGGCCACTAAATTCTTAGGTTTTACGATGTTTGTTTCTTCAATATTTGCCATTTATTATATCAAATTTTAGACACATGAGAGGGAGAGAGAGAGAGAGAGAGAATAACACTATATGTTACCAACAATTATTAAAACACACTGTCAGCACAAATTTTTTTCCACTAGTTATAGAGACTATAAGTGTTGTAGGAAAATAATTTAACAAATAGTAATTATGGATTCTAAACAAATAAATGATTTCAAAACAATGACACTCTGGGCTTTGGGGCGGCTTTGATTGTAGGATTCTTGGACTAAATTTGGTTCTTCTTTATGTTCTAGGCCATCTCGTTGCCTTATCGAGAATTCCTTGTGCATCAGAACCCTCAATCTTATGCCTAAGCTCCTCAATTTCTCTGTCTCGGTGCATAATTATTTCTTCTAGATCATCTATGATTTTGTCCCTTCGGGAAAATCTTTCTTCCATCCTTTCCATTTCTCGGTTTGTGGGGGAAGAAAGACGTTCTCTTTGTGAACTAGTTGTGGAGTATCACAGCCGCCTCCCACCATGTTAGGCCCGTGCTCTGTGCTTTCGAACATTGCGTGGGGCTCTAGCTGCTTTTGGTTGGTCTGCTATCATGGATATCACCTTTGGGGGACGTCCGATCCATCTTGCCTCCCAGATTGGCTTCTAGCAACTCCGATAGGTGTTTGGCTCATTTTTGCCAGTTCAGGATTATGTCATTCCCATAAATGTCATCAAATTGTACGTGTTGTAAAAGTTGGCACAATCCAAGCCAACTAATTGGCCTATTTTAAGGTTCCCGAACAACGACGAGGGAAAACCGAACACCTTTAACTGTGCCCACGAGGCTTTGCAATGGATCCTACTTAGCTCTTGCAAAGATAAGAACACTGTTAGCGCTTTTCGGCCAGGGTTGATCGAGAAGCACCCCGATGTTGAAATTAGATTTCTCTCTGAAGTGTTTCTAAGTAAGAACTAGTATGGAAAGTGGTCTATTTTTTCCTTGGGATGCTTACCTTTTTATAGAGGTCGTATCTGGGATTATTTAGATCTCCTGAATCTTTTTTGTTTATCCCGTCAAATTAGGGGTTTTTCCTTATCTTATAGTGGACTTGGTTCTTCTAAGATGCTATCTCGCCTTTCCTGAGCTATTTTCTTGGGGGAAGGACTCTCTTAAGACGATGATTTCACCCAAGGCTTTTGGTTAACCCACTACTATTGTTGGGCATGAATTGCCATGGGCTGTCATTCGAGGGTGGCCCAAACTAATCATGCGCTAATCCTTTTGGGGTAGCCCCAACAATTCCAACTTCGAATTGGGCGTTAGGCCTAATCTTTAGTCCGCCTCATATATATATACGAAAGAATAATTGGCCTGTAATAAGAGAGTCATGATTTTACTGTCTTAAAACTGTAATTACCTCTATACGCGAATGTTTTTACGAACAATCCATAGTCTTGAGATTCAACCCAAATTACATTCAAACCTCCTAATATTCGTGCACACCGGAAGGAATATGAACCCATATATAATCGAAGTTGTCCAAAGATATTCTAAAATATATATATAAAGAACAAAAGTGTTTCAAAGAGAATGAGATTTGTGTGTAAAAAGTGTTTCAAAGACATGGCCAAAAGTTATCTTATATAGACAAACATGCCTGTTAGAAAATGCACAAAACTAAAAGATAACTCTTGGCTTAAAAAACAGTTGGGAAGTTTTGAAATTCAAAAATACAACAGGGATGTCAGGGTGAGCGAGAGATGAGAGGAGGTATGCGGTGTTGGCGCGACGGTGGAGGGCGCTGTAGGTGGCAGGGAGAGGAAGGTGAGATGATGTTATAGCTCAGGGGGGGAGTAGTGGTGTGGCAGCGAGATCAATGAATGGCGGAGATGGAGGGCATGGGCCGTGACAGCTAGAGACGGCAACAGGCAGGTAGTAGCGTAAAATTAAAGGTCAAAGATGATAAAAAGAGTATTTTGGAAAAATAAAAACAAATGTAGGTGTAAAAATATTGACACGTGTCAATAGAATCAGTCGCCACTGCATCTTATACTGCCCAATTTGTGTATTAGCTAGCTTAAATGCTGAATAAAAAGCAAACATGCATTTTAGGGTGGGTAAGGGCTGCCGCACTGTTACTGTTAGGCTTAGCTCTACTTACTCTAATAAGTGTACTTCTTCCCTTCCTTGCCGTTTTGAACTTCTTTTCGCCTTCTTTTTCGTTCTTCGTTACATAAATTTCTTCCCTTTATTTTTTATTTTAATTTTCCCCATTTTGTGACGTCAATCTTTACCTAGAATTTATACTTTGTCTGGTATGCACTGACAATGTCTTAAAACCCAAAAAAAAAGGATCCTTTTGGAATAAGGACTTAAAATTTACAGAAAATTAATTTTAGATTATTAAAGTAACGTTGATTTTATTTTTTATTCACCATAAAAAATTTTAACGCGCGAGATTCAGTTGGACCTTCGAACATATAAATTTATTTATGCATTTTCAAAACATTTATAAAGCACACAAATAAATTTATCTGTCTTGCATAAATAAATATACAGATAAATTTATCTGTGTGCTTTATACGTATTTTGAAAAGACACACAAATAAATTTATCTGTCTTGCATAAATAAGTATACATATAAATTTATCTGTGTATTTTATACGTGTGCTTTGAAAACGCACGTTGTTCTTCATACAGATAATTTTATCTATCTGTTTATGTATACAAGACATATGAATTTATCTGTATACTTAATATATGTTTTGATAATACACAGATAATACAGATAAATTTATCTATCT
>JAULJZ010213309.1:0-18462 GCA_032270985.1 Heliamphora pulchella | reverse complement strand
ACATGGGAGGCTTTCAATACCGAGTAGGAGGCTGCTTCCACCCACTTAGTGAAATAATCAATGGCCACTAAAATAAAATCATGTCTATTGGATGCCTTCGGTGTTACTCTGCCAATCACATCAATGCCCCATATTGAGAACGGCCATGGTGAAGTCAAGTTGTACAGTTGGGACGAGGGAACGTGCATGAGGTTTACGTGAATCTGACACTTATGACACCTCCGCACGAACTATATACAGTCTGTCTCCATTGTCATCCAAAAGTATCCTTGTCGTAGGATTTTCTTGGCTAACATATTTCCACTCATGTGTGGCCCACAAACTCCTGCGTGTATCTCTTTCATCAACTCATAGCCTTCTTCAGTGTTTACACACAGCTTGTTGACCCCAAATGTTCTCGTTTATATAGTCTACCACCGCAAATGACAAATTGTGCAGATAGTCGTCGTATTGCCATTTTATCCTTTTTGCTGGCAAACTTGGGGTATTCTCCTTTCTCCACGAAATTCTAAATATCAACATAGCATGGAAGGTCGTTAGTGCTTTCTTTAATTGTGGCCGTCGTCTCGTATGCCGGCTTTTTTTTAGTTCAATTACCATGGGCCTCATTTAGACTCCTGATGGTATGTTAATCATGGATGCTAGGGTGGCCAGTGCGTCGGCAAACTTGTTTTGCAGTCTTGGAACATGGGTGAGGATTATTGATTCGAAACACGGTATCAATTTTTCTAGTTCTTGATGATAGAGATCAAGGTTAAGTCCCTGACTTTCCATTCTCCTCTCGCTTGTGAAACTACCAGTGCTGAATCTCTAATGACTTTCAGCTTTCTTGCCCTTAGTTCAAGGGCTGCCTCCAATCCTGCCAAACATGCTTCATATTCAACCTAATTGTTGGTGACTTCAAAATTGAGCTTCAGAGATAACGGAACATGTGATTCGTCAGGAGTGACAAGAAAGACTCCTATTCCATAGCCGTATTGATTGGACGCGCCATCAAAATATAGAGTCCACCTATCATCCTCGACTTTCATCAACTGTTCATCAGGAAATTGGAACTCCGTGTCTTCTTCTCCCTCAACTGGTTGATCGGCCAGGAATTCTGCCACTGCTCTGCCCTTGACTGACTTCCAGGTGACATATTGAAGATCAAACTCTGATAACAACAGCAACCATCGAGCCAACCTTCCTGTCAACACCAGCTTTTCAAATAGATACTTCAACAGGTCCATCTGAGAGATGATATTCACTGTGAAAGACAACATGTAGTGCCTCAGTTGTCGGGAAGCCCAAACCAAGGCCCAACATGTCTTCTCCAATGGCGTGTACCATTTTTCCGACCATGTCATCTTCTTGCTTAAGTAGTAGACGACCTTTTCAATTCCAGTTTCACCTTCTTGCACCAATATACATCCCATAGCTGAATCAGTCACTAACAAATAGAGGATCAGTGGCCTATCAGGTTCGCGAGGAGCTAGAATAGGTGGATTCTGCAGGTACCGTCGTACGGCATCAAAGGCTCCTTGGTATTTCTGATCCCATTCAAACTCAATTCCTTTCTTCAACAAACGAAAGAGCGGCTCGCAAGTAGTTGTCAGTTTTGCGATGAACTGACTGATAAACTGTATTTTACCCAAAAAGCCCATGACTTCTCGTTCGGTCCTTGGAGAAGGCATTTCCAAGATTGCTTTGATCTTAAAAGGGTCAACTTCAATGCCTCGTTGAGTGATCATAAACCCAAGCATTTTTTCAGCGGTAACCCCGAAGGCACACTTTTATGGGTTGAGTCGCATCTTGTACTTTCGAATCTTTTTGAGGAACTTTCGTAGTGCTATAATAGGGCCATCTCGACCCTTAGACTTGATTATCATGTCGTCCACGTACACTTCGACCTCCTTATGTATTATGTCATGCAATAAGGTAGTGGCAGCCCTTTGATAGGTTGCCCTTGCATTCTCCAAACCAAACGGCATTACACGATAATAATAGGCACCCATGGTGTAGTGAAGGTCGTCTTTTCTCTGTTCTCGGGATCCATCAGAATCTGGTTGTACTTGGAGAAGCCATCCATGAACGACAACAGGGTATGTCCTACTGTACCGTCTACTAAGATGTCAATGTGTGGCAGCAAAAAATCGTCTTTTGGGCTAGCCTTGTTGAGATCTCAAAAATCTACGCAGATTTGGATACGGCCGTCCTTCTTTAAAACTGGCACGATGTTGGCTACTCATTTCGGATACTCAGTTACCATCAGGAATCCAGCATTGATCTATTTAGAAACTTCTTCTTTAATCTTCAGAGCCCATTCTGGCCGGATCCGTCTTAATTTTTGTTTGACCAGTTTAGCATCTGAGTATGGAGGGATATGGTGTTGGACAATGTCAGGATCAATTCCAGGTATATTCTCGTAAAACCATGCAAACACATCTTTAAATTTTTTTAATAAAGTTATTAATTATTTTTGTTCAACTGAGGATAAAGAAGAACCAATTTGCACATTTTGTGGGTTAATTTTATTACCCAGATTTATTGACAAAGTCTCTTCAATTATTGGTTGGGCACGCATTTTTTCTTCTCTTTTTTATTAAAAGTTTTATTTCTTCGAGAATATCTCTGTCGAATTCAAAATCGTCAGAAATCATATGAAATAAATCAAACAAAGCCAAGTAACCGGAAATCTTGTTCATTTTATTGAAAGAAGAAGAAATTACAAAGTCGAAAGCATAGATAGAGGGAGGTGCACAAACAAACATACCCTCAATTACAGACTCAGACTCAGACTTGGACCCAAAACAGATAATATGTACATCAGATGACTCGATGGTCTAATTCTTTACTTCTTTTGCGGTTGCATCAACAATGAGCTTGGTGCAATCGGTTGGTGCGCTGAAGCCCATCATGAAGCAGTCTGAGTCGGTTACTTACAGTTGTGCCATCTTTTAATTGAACAGCACTCCCATGCCGATACCATCAAGCTTGTCGGCCCAATCTTCCTCCTGGACCTTCTTTTCTTCCTTTTCTCGTTCCACAGTTTTTTCCTCTTTCGTGTCAAACAACTAATGGATGAAAAAGATCTCTAACCCTAGCAGCTTTTGATTGGTCTCTTTGTCGATCCATGGCTCGGGGAAGCCGCAGTACGGAACATCTTCACCTTCCTTGACGAAGTACCCATTGAGCGTTCCGGTATAATTGACCTTCCACCCCTTCTTAGGCCCTTCCAAATCTTCTTCCGTTGGCTTATACCCAAGACCAAAACGGTGCGAAGTCGACAATACCTGAATGGGTTCCGGGATTCCCTGCTACTTACGTCCTAATCCCATACTAGGGAAAAATGACATTTTTCTCATCATTGTTATTGCCCACGGGTTGATATAACTTTCTTCTTCATTCATCAGTATCTGAATAGCCTTTGCTTCATTAAATTGGAAACCACTGAGCAACAGATCATCTTCACTATGCTGAACTTTCAACAGAGTTGTACCCTCTCCTCCTCTTGGGGGATGAATGTTGTCCTCTCCGTGAATAATTAGAACTGCCCCATTTCTTATTAGTTTCAGTTTCTAATGGAGAGTAGATGCTATGGCCTGATCATTTGGGTCATGCAACCAAGGTTTACCCAACAACAAGCTAAAAGACGCCGGTATATCTAGGACATGGAACTCGACAGACGTTTCCAAGGGCCCTACTGATATCGCAAGCGACACCAGTCCCAGTACATCCCTCCTTGTGTTATCATAAGCCCAAACTCCTTGATTGCTCGGTGTGAATTGCTCCGTCTTTAGCCCTAAACAGAGACCTATTCTGAGCAGACATACATTTAATGCAGACCCGTTATCGATGAGAGTCACAGGGACCCATTTGTCCAGGCACTTAACGGTGATGTGCAATGGTTTGTTGTGATTTTTTCCCTCTGCTGGCAGATCTTTGTCGAAAAAAGAAATGACCTTCGATTTAACCGCCGACAGAATCAGTCCAATCAATTGCTCTGGGGTGGACTCTATCGGAACGCTGGCTTTATTCAAAACCTTTAGCACAGCTTGCTGTGTTTGTGCGAGGCCATTAGTAGGCCCCAAATGCTGATGTTAGCTTGTGTCTTCTTTAGCTGTTTCAACACTACATCATCTTCTTCTTCTTGTTCTTTATTCTTTCCTTTCTCACTTGGTTGCCCCTTTTCTAACTAGGCTGGCTTGAGATGTTGCCCACTTCTGGTCAGTTGTTCTATCTCTTCCTCAGGGTCCCATAATCCTATTATTTCATCACTGGTCTATCGTACTTCGTTAACAGGTAGAGGGCTTTTAAACGCCCATAAATCCCACAAATCACCGATTGCCATTCTTCCTTTCCTCTCCTCGTCATCTTCTATGGCCCATGTATTGTCGACTTCCTCTCAGATGTCTTCCTCGATAAAATTTACTTGCTGTTCCTGAGTAACCCAGAAATCTGTCCACTCTGCTCCGTCTAATTTTAGTAAGATCCTTACCAGCCAGTACGACCGCATTTCGTCGACATACACCTCCTCCTCAAAAAGTTAGAGAAGGGTGATTCCATCAAGCACATGGCCAAACCCGTAGGGCCGGGTTGGATAGTCCAATGGCCAGTCGTCTTCTTTGTTGCGCTCCTCCTCTTGAATTACTGCTTGATATCTTTCCCAGTCGTTATCATTCCACTCTTCTACGTCATCCCAACCATTTTCGGCCATAATCAATGAACAAACTGCCTAATCTTCAATAACTCAATCCCAAGGACGTGGCAGTTATGCTAGACAGATATATCAGCTCGGGTCCTTTGATTCCTCCAGAGATAAGTAATTTAGCCCAGCCTACCTGGCATGATTCAGCAGTCGGTTAGTCATGACATTCGGCTTTGGGGTGGCAGATGGTGGCGGGATCACCTTATTGTTAATAAGGTTTTGGATCTCATGTCGGAGCCTCATACATTTATCAGTTAGGTGCCTATGACTTTGGTGGAAGGCGCAGTATTGAGAAGCATTAAACCTCGGCAGTAAGGGATCAGAACAGGCATGGGGTCCAATGGCTTGATAAGCCCCTTTTCGACGAGTCGACTCAGGGCGGTGGATAATGAAATGTTGAGAGGAGTGAACACCCTCTTTGACCTTTGTTGCTGTTGACTATTATCTAACTGTTGGGCGTTGTTGGAATGCTCAGCGGAAGAGGATGGGTTCAGCAAGCTTACCTCGTTTGAATGAAACACGAGGTTGGTGGCAGCAGATTGGTTTTGGTTATTTGTGAGGAAGGTCCTCCTGGGTTTCTAGCTCGGCTCAGCTTTTTTAATATCCCTAGATTGGATTGCATCTTCTATCTGAACCCCGGCATCAAACAACTGCTCGAATGTGAAGAGTGGCTGCATGATCATATAACGTTTCAGGGGAGCTTGCAGATTCTTCACTACTATCCTCACTTGCTCTTTCTCAGAGGGCCGATTTGTCATCTTAGCGGCCTTACCCCTCCATCAGGTTAGGAAGTCAACAAAAGACTCTCGGTTCTCCTATCGAGTTGTCTTGAGCTCTCGGGTAATTACATCCAGTTGGACATTGTAACTATACTAATTGATAAAAGCCGTAGCTATATCCTCCCAAGTTTTAGTCTTTGCTACGTCGAGGGAGAGAAACCATTTCTAGGCTGCCCTAGAAAGAGATCGGTGAAAGAGCTGAGATTTCAACTGGTCATCAATTCCCATTGGCGAGAGGGTGCCAACATACATTCGGAGATGAATTATGGGGTCTCTGATTCCGTCGAACTTCTCCATATCCGGCATTTTAAACTTTTTCGACAGTTTAGCATCTGAGAACAAATATAGTCCGCCCACATCTAACATATATTCTTCGATCCCTTTAGCCTTTCTAAGGACCTTATCCATCCTGTCGATCTTCTCAATTAGTGTAGATTCCCTAGACTGGGTAGTGTTTTCTTCCTCAACTACCACCTGATGAGGGACCTGTGGTGGTGGTGGAACAACTTGCAGTCCATCGGGGACTTGATTGTCATCCCAAAAGTCTTTTCAATTCCTGTTTGGGTCATCGTGCTATTCATTCGGCACTGGAAAATGGACCTGAATTACCCGAATCTGTGCCTGGCACTAATTCTGAGCCTGAGTTTGCTGCTCCATGGCTCTTTGTCTTTCGGTAATAGCCCTCATCAGGGCTATCAAGTTCATCTCATTTTTTGCTATTTTAGCTGACTATTCAGACACCCTATAGAGTCTACCTGTCACTGATCTTTCCTAGACACGTGTTGACTGTACTCTTTTTGGCCCAATGGTAAATCCACAGAAAATCCTAAATCCCAAAAGCAGAATAATCAGTATCAAACACTTTCTAGACAAGCATTCCGACGATAGATAGCACAAATCCCAGATGTCCAAAATAGCAAATCATAAGCAGATGACCACGGAAGCTATAACAATGTCCATGCTGGGCTCATATTGGAAGCATAACAATAGGATGACTCAAAAACCAACATGATGGCTGAAAAGGGGATCAACTAAATTCTAGGGGGAAGGCTTGTCTAAAACGGACAATACTCCGGCAAGAAGACAAAGCAATGCTGACCGGACTGGTTTAACCTAAAAATTCTAAGAAAAAATGGGCAGCATAACGGTAAAGAACTAACTCTCACGGGTATGACAAGGGTTTGAAAGAAATGAGCCTATGTCAAGGGTTTAGAAAAAATGAGCCCATGTCAAGGGGGAGGAAAACAACGACCCAGGAAGAACCCAGAAGAGAGTGAAACATCCTAGAAGCTTTAAACGAAACACAGGCACGAACCGGAGAAGAAAACTACAACGTAAGAACCAAACATGGTGAAAGACAAAGTTCGGGTAAAAACCCGAAGGAAAAGCTAACCTAATCAAAGGATAACGGAAAACCCGGGCCAAACCCAAGAAAGGAACTATCTTAAGCCCAAACAAAACAATCATAACAATACACAAATAAAACATACAATAAAAAAACACATAATCCTACTAGGGTTAGTAGCACCTAATGGGGGTTTCTCAGTTCACTATATGCAAAAGGCTAGTTTTGGTCAATTGAACAAGGTACCTTCTGAATAGAGCCGGGTATATACCTCCCATGCAGAACATGGTCAAACAATACACCCAAACTCTTTTACTGTACCTATGATAGCGTACAGTCAATAAGAGTTGTTCGCCTTCTCAACAATCCCCGAAACGGATGTACGTTCAGGGCGTCAGGTCGACCAAGCAGGGGGATTTGAAGAACAATGCATATGCATGCGAAAATATAAATGAGAAATTTTTTTATTAAGAACCAATGATGTTTTCAAGTCTAGGTCTCTTATTTGATTTTAGAAACTAGTCCCTAGCAGAGTTTCCAGAAAATACTGTGGCGTTGGAATTTAGGAATTTTTGAAAAATGGTAAAAAATATGAGATTCAAAAGATGTTTGAAAAATATTTTAACCCTTGAAAGCCAAATTTTGAAAACTCCATTTTATTGAAAATAGAGTCGTCACTTATTTTTTGAGAAAAACTAAGAAAAATAAAAATGGCTACTGATCTTGAAAACGTTAAACTAAAAAAAGAGAGTTCGGGGGCTAAGGTACGAATCGGGGAAGGTGTTAGGCATCCCGTTCGTCCAATCGTGAGATTGGCCTCTACTAATCATCATTGGTTCTTTAATAGAATTTTTCAAATGCATGCAAATAAAGAAAGTAGAGGCAAATAGGGAACATTCAAAATCAAATATAGAAAATACATATCATAGGTATATAGAACACCAAATAAGACAAATGTCAAAAAAAAAATCTTAAGTCCTAAGACATGCAATTTCTAACTAAATGATACATGGAGTACACCCGTATGTAATTTCATTACCGTGATTTAGGTGGAAGAATAAAAAAAACATGCTAGAAAGTGTCAAAGTTGCTTAAACATGATTTGCTAACAAGAAATACACTAAACTAAACAAAATTTTAAAGAAAGAAACCAAAAATATGCACATTGTCAATTTTACATTCTATGTTTAAAAGAAAATTTTATGTTTAAAAGAAAATTTATTAACAAAAGAATTAAAAATAAGGGTTACATGAAAAAGAGAATTTAAAGGTTAAAAAAAAGAAAATAAAGAAAAGTTTAAAAAGAAAAACATGTTATAACGAAAAGGTTAGAAAATCTTCATTTGAATTACTTGACAAAAACTTAACTATTCTCATTTTACATTTTAGAAGAAAACGAAGGAGAAAAAAATTACATTTAAAGATGAAAACTAGTTTAAAATATTTTTATGATTTTGTTGGATTCAATAATATGAGAGAAAATAAGATTAACATTAAATGAAAAAGAAAAATAACCAAAAGCAAAGAAAAATAAGGCTAGTAATAACAGGACAAGAAAATGTAAGAAAATTAAAACTAGTTAATTAAAAAACAAGAAAAGTAATTTTATAAGAAAAGAAAAGAAATACTAATACAAGAGAAAAAAGGATACTAAATTGGACAGTATAAACTAATAATGAAGAGAAATAAAATAAAATAAAAATAGAACGTTAGCATAAATGAGAAAAAGAAAGAAATGCTCGTGATAGAAAGGAAATGAAAATGAAACTATTAAAAGAACATTAAATCAATAATACTTAAAAGAAAATGGCATTAATATTACAAGAAAAGAAAATAAAAATAAATGCTAGTAAAAAAAATTAAACTAATACTAAAAAGGTAAGAAATTAAAAATAGCTATTTAACTTTAAATGTGAAATGTAGTATTAATTACTACATTTACATAAATATAAGTACATTATTATAATAATTAACAACACCAACAAGTTGTAATTGCCAAAATATATTAGTACTATTTTAATGAATTAATGAAAGAAAGAAAATAACAAATGTGTTAGGTACGAGTGTGAAAAAAGAGTTAATAACTAAATAATGAACAAATTACATAAGGGAATTACATAAGGCAATTTTGACAATAGACAAGATAAATTACGTAAATAAAAGAAACATGCGAATTGAAATTAAAAGTTAACCCGGTCACTCTAAAAGAGAGAATGGAGTTAGAAGGATCGGGGATCCAAATGGGGTACCTAAATTGCCGTTTAATGGGCCAATTCTCAATTGCTGATCAAAGCAAGGCTTGCAATGTAGGCGTCAAAAGGCTCGGATCTCGGTATTTCGGCATGGCTTCGGTGTCGGGGCTTGGAATTGCTCGGTGACTCGGCAGAGCTTCACTCTCAAAACATCTCACTTAAATTTTGTTCTGAAAAATGTACAAGAGGTACGGTATTTATACAGTTCTTCAGCTAATGAGATGTTGCCACGTTTTTGGGACACGTCAGGCCATTTGGAGTTGGCGGTCGCCATATTGGACATGGCGATCGCCATGTTTTTGAAAGGTTCCACAAAGTTCTATGGAGGTCGCCATGATACAAGCTGGCAGTCGCCATATTTGCTTAGGATTTTCAAGTGGTTCTATTAGCGATCGCCACAATGAACATGGCGGTCGCCTTACTTGGACAGCAAGTTTCAATAGTTTGACAAAATTTCATTGGTTTGAAGGTTCAGGGGTTCAAATACTGAGCTTGGATCACTTCCCGAGAATCGAATTGAAGCACTATTCTACCTGTTTTCATCATCGAATTCACCTAAGATTAGGCGGGGTCAAATTGGAGTGTCTACAATAGGCCTCTAAAATATCATTTTTTTTAAATTTTTAAAATTCGCACCGTAACTCCCAATAGCCACGGGAACCAACCCAACATGGATATTTAAACTCAAATATGCATCAAAATATATATAAACACGAATGAACACGTCGAATATATATATAACTCAAAAAGGAACAAAACAGGGTCTCACATGGTCTGTCAACCGAGTGGTACAGCTTATTGGGAATAATTTCCCTATTGTTCTTTAGAGGTCCTCCTTGACTCGTACTCTCATTTTTTTGACTCCAAATCCTTTTAGAATCGGCTAAATCTATTTTTTCCAATAGGGCCGCTTGTACTACTTGAGTGTAAGTCGGAAGCTGTAAGCAGATGACTCTAGTTCAGATAGAGGGTTTTAGGCCCCATTCGATCTTTCGTGCCCTTGATTCTTCCTCCGGTATGATGGTCATGGCGAATCGGCTTAACTCTTCGAAGCGGTTGACGTACTGGGTTACTGATATAGATCCTTGTTTTAGCTCCAGAAATTCCCTGACTTGTCCCTGTCGGAAGGGAGCTGGGAAGTACTTTCCCAAAAATAATTCTTCAAACGGACTCCAAGTCAGAGCTATCACATCTTGGGTGTTGTCTACCATAGACCACCAGTAGTCGGCTTCTCCTTCTAATAGGTGTGCGGCTAAAGCTACTCAATCAACATCGGTTTGCACTCCCATGGAGTTAAATAATTTCTTGACAACTCTCAGCCATTCTTCGGCTACTCTCGGTTTAGCTCCTCCCTTGAACGTAGGGGCTCGTTATTTTCTGAGTTCTGATAGGAACCACGCCCTATCTCGAATGTGAGGACGGTTAATGCTGGTGGTAAGCTCACACAAGACCTGGGCTAACCTTAGCGCTCCTTCATCCACGGGTCCATCTGCTGTCTATTGATGGTTAGGTCGTCTACCTGTCATCTGAATAAAGAGGGAAGGTGTTGTGGCTGGTGAGTCTTCTTTTTTAAGGTCTTAATTATTTCTAGGTTTTAGGATCTCGGAGAGTTAATTTAAGACTTATTCATTTGTATTTCTTTCCATTCGAGTTTGAGTACAAAGAGCGATTACAAAGAGCAAGGCACATAACACATAAGGGCCCAACCAGAATAAGAATGGATAAAGCCATCGAATTTTGACCGCGTAGTCCCACGTTACTTCCAAGTTCCGTAGCATTTTTCTTGTACTTCCACGTACCACACTCCTACGATTCTCATGCAAGCCTTATCAGTGATGGCAATAGGAACCTTCGTGTAGATCTCCATTAGGATGTTGTATGAGCTCATACTTAGCAGCTTTTGTAGTCGGGGTTATTGATCTTCAAAACACGTTAAGCGCGGATGTTGGCTGACATTCTGTGCTTTAACTCCAGGTAGAGATCTACTTCGTGACTCGATGATGCGCTGGGTGGTTCCTCTGAGGATGTGCATGATCCAAGTTTCTCAAGAGAGCACTAAAGTCTAATAACTATCATTTCTCATCAATCTAGGTGTTAGGAAAGGTGACTTGGGGTAGCGAGTGGTCCAGAGTTTAGCCGAGGATTTCGAATGATGTATTAGACTGCACGATATGTGGCTGGGGTTTAGAGTGGCTTAGGAAAGGTGAATAAACCCTTTATCGAGATTCAAGGAAAGATTCTCGGATGATCCAAAAGGTATGTTAGATGAGGTCAAATGGTCATGGTTAAGGCAGGCACCATTGACACAAATTGAGTGGTTATTTGGGGTTCAAATGTAGGTGAAGCAAGAGGAAGATAATGAACAATACTTAAATAAATATTCTCAAAACTATCTAGTACTATCAGATTATGATAAAAGAGATGTTAAGAAATGGGTATCTAAACTAGATATTTACCCAGAAGTTACGTCGGCCTAACGTATTTCAATTCAAGTATCTAAGTCTACTTTCCTACAAAAGAATTCTCAAAAATCACTACAACAGATTGTAGATTCAAAATCGAGAGAAGATGAACAATAGAAAAGATTTTATCAATGTCGAATGTTCAAAATCGGTAATTAACAAAGAATTGATATCGAGTTCTATGAAAGAAGAGCTAGTTCAAGGAGGTTGGCTTGAATCGGAGGAGGATCAAATGCAAATATCGGTCATTATTAAGGTGTGAAACTTGAGGATAAAGGTGTTTTCTAGGATTGAATTTTTGATAGGATTATCAACTAGACTTAGGTGCATATGGGTTATCGACGAACGACACTTGACAGTACCATTGAGGAATGATACACAAAGAACTTCAAGTAGGTACAAAATTTAACAGAAAAGCTTAGGGGTAAACGAGAAAGAAACTTATAAGGATGGGTTGCGAGGTTCTAACGGTGGCTCTCGAGGTGATATCTGAAAACTTCTCTTCGTGTGTACTCCCGTCTACCCCCCTTAAAACAAGACAACTAGTTGCATGAACCTCCGATCTTCGATCTCGATGCTCTTACTCATCCTTCGCAAGTAGATTCCTTGTAGTTTCTAATCCCGATGACGTCCTAACACAACTCACTATAAGACTTAGACGCAGCAGATTTTAGTTCATATAATATATAAATGATAATTATAATTAATACAACGCACCCTACAGAGCTTCTACGCAACAGAACGCATGGTTTCCCACAACCCAAGGCCTGAAGGTTCACTAAACCTAGACTCTGATACCAACTGTGACATCCTATTCTCCGGGCACATCGAGACATACATAAATATAGATAGAAAAATATTCTAACCATTCATTCATATTTACATATCATAAATATTACATCATTAAGAGTTCTGAACTTCTCATAAGTACATAACGATTACAATTTCATCAGAAAATTTAACAAAAATTACAATACGCCCATAGAAACTGAACCAAAAAGAGCAAAAGGTAAAAATTCAATTCTTCAGCTAGCATCATCGGGGTCCGCTGGCTCCTGCCACTCACTTCGTTCTTCGATTATGTCTTCTTCTTCGGAGGCGACTTTCTCAAGGAACTCATCGCACTTACCTGTGGCACGAATGCCATGAGCCAAACCCTAGAAGCAAATTTCCTAAACCGTCTAACAAACTCACAACAAAATATCTTATAATACATATCATATAATACCCAGTACAATTTTAAGGGCAAGGAGACAGATAATTTGCCATTCTTAACAGGAGCAATATATATAAGAACATTTGTGCGAGTGCGTGATGCAGACGAATGCAATGCAGTTACCCAACCCGATTATAACTCAACCAATCAAATTTTGAGTAACATCATTACGTTCCTGTACGTTAGGTTCCCGTACACCAACATTGCTGATCACGACGACGTATAGTGGACGTTCGGCTCAAGACATGGCACGGCTCAAGATATAACACGGCTCAGGATGTATATGACCCAAGGTCGATCATATCCAACAGGATAATCATATCCATTTGTTAGCGTTCCCGATCACAGCGGCGTATAGCGGCTGTTCGGCTCAAGACGTGATATGGCTTAAGACGTAACACGACTTAGGACGTTCATGGCCCGAAGGTAAATCAAGCTAACATAATAATTTGAATGGCACCATTACATTCCCATATGTTAGGCTTCCGTACATCAGCGTTCCCGATCACTGCGGCATATAGTGGCAGTTTGGCTCAAACCGTGATATGGCTCAAGACGTAACACGGCTCAGGACGCACATGGCCTAAAGTCTACATATCAATATAATAACCCGAATGGTACCACTACATTCCCGTACGCTAGGTTCCTGTTCATCAGCGTTCCCGATCACAGCGGCGTATAGCTGTTGTTCGGCTCAAGACGTGATACGGCTCAGGACGTAACATGGCTCAAGACGTATATGGCCCATTGTCAACACCCCCATCAACAAGAATTCTCTAATCATGATATTATTTCAAATCCTCCATCCTCATTCTAAATCCTTCAGCCAATAATTTACGCACAAAACCCAACCCACAAGATGCCTCAAGTGCAACGCAAAATCTGCTTATGGTACAACAACTCGTATCTTGAAGTATAACTTAACAATAGTATGGTATGAAACTAAACATGGCATGATATAGAAATATGACATAGCACATGGTACAACTTGCTAAAGCATCAAGTACAAGTATACGAAACATAATAATAATTTATGTGACATAAAATTGAACCATCGGTATGAGTTCATTTTATCAAAAGCATCAATTTCATATACTAATTACCTAAAAAGTTTATATAAGGTTCACACACTCAAGTCTCATAAGTGATACATCATTCGAACACTTAGTCAATTTTAAGTACAAGTTTAATTGTTAGTTTTAAAATTGCAATAGCGTTTTGAAGTACTTAGACATTGATTTAATTTCTAAAATTTTAACACCAATTAGTGAAAAATATTTTCTATAACTTTCATATTTATCACCAAGGTCCGTTCCTAAATTAAAAAGGTCATTTATCTTCAACATTTTACAGAGAAAATCATAGAAATTGAGCCTCTGTTGGCGATAGTTTTGGGACATCAATTCAAGGGTTATGACTCTGAGGTTTGGTGAGAATTTAGTATAGGGTGTCCCCTACAAGATTTATGTTTTGTGCTATGGCAAGTTATCTGAAAAAAGTTTGAGATTTTGACCAATTGATAAAAAGGATTCAGTCAGCCTAAAAAGGGGTCTACAAAATGTGTTTTTAACAGAGAATGCTCAAAATCTTTGGGGTATCATCCGAGGGTATTTTGGGCTTATTGTTTCTTAGTAATTAGTTTAATATGTTATCTACATTTTTCATGTTTATCACTTTTGGATTTGGCTTCTAAAATGTGAGTTTTTGGGTCTCACAAAAATGTGTGACAGAGAGGTCTGTATGTCACTAAACCTCAACAGTGACTTTTGAAAGGGTTTGGACCTATCAAGACTTCATATTTTTGGCTCACTTTTGGTCAACAGAAAGATAAATACATCCTCTACAAGTTTTATGTTTTGACATAAGCTCTGTTCTCACTCTATCTTATGGTTTATTAGGTCTGCAACTCATAGTGGTCAAAATCTGACACTCTTTGGAAAAAATGAGATATTTAGAGTTCTACCCAACGAAATCTCTTTCAACTAATTTTTTAAGAAAGCTAACTCGAGCAGCTAGGTGTGGACGTAAAAATCACTTTAATATCATTTTTCTACAATTATTTATGATGTTTTAAAGTTCGTGACAGAAAGTAAGTAAGTCCAAAAAATTAGGCTACTTAGGGTTTTGGTTGCATAGCTTATGTTGTGTACTTTTTTTTTGTGTTTTCTTTACATGCATGTTATAAACTCACATAAATCAAAACTCCAGAATACACACAAACCATAAAACTCAAAAACATACACTTGCAAGTACATGCGAAGCTTGTTTAAACACAAATAGTCCCTAAACCACTCCTACGACGCCTTTTTGAGTTATTAATTTTTTTGTTTCTTTCTTTTAGGGTTGCTTATAGAGATGGATTGAGGGATATACTAGGGGAGAATATTAGAAGGTTTAAGAGAGTTGCTTACCTCTTTTGATTCTACAAGATTGAAGGAGAATAGGACTTAGCTTCAATGCTTCTTCCTTGATCCTTTCCTCGTTTCTCTTCCTTCCTTCTTTCTTCTTCTATCTTAGAACACTTATATAATTTTTGTAGTTGCTCTACCTCTCTCCCACAGCCGAATGTGTATATGGAGAATGGGGGGTTAGGCCTTGTTTTTATAGAAAAAATGCAATTGAGGATTAATTATTACAAAATTTAAAAATTTTAAATTTTATTTGATCCTCATTGGTTGCATGGGAGGTGGGATTAATGGAGATTTACAAAAATTAGATTTGGGGGCAGAGGGTTTCAGCCATGCCTGTTTGGGAGACTAAAAAGATGATTTTGTATTTAATTTGGATATTAAATTGTATTTTGGTACATTTTTGTGAATATATATGCATAAAATATTAATTTTATGTACCCTTTTGGTATCTAACGCTACTAAAATCTATTATATTAATGTATTTATAATTAATTTAGTGTTCCCACGATTTATCATAATTTTGATAACATTTAATTAAATAAATATAGACTTCTAAGCTAAATTAAGCTAGTTTGACTAGAATTAATTTTTTAGACTTATTGTGTAGATATTTTAAATAATTATTTATTTACTTTTGTTGACCTACATTATTATATTACTATATATATTACTTGTATAAAAAGTATTGGGTCAAAATAATGTTTAATTTATACATCTTTTTCTTATTTTTAAGCTTAAAAAGGTAAAAAGTAGCTTTTTGGGCACATTCTCCTAGGTGGCCGGCCATGAAAGGGTAATTTGATCATTTTTATTGTTATTTTGTATTTTATTAATTAATTTTACATAAATATTTGATTTTGGGTGCTCATGTGTCAAAATTTATATTTTTTTGGGACTTTTTGCTGTATTAGGGGTAAAATGGTCATTTTACCTTAGTTCGAAGAATTTTTGATTTTTAATTTAATATTTTACGTTATTTACTTAATTTAGGCTGTTTTGAGACTTTTCTAAGTGTTAGTGTTTTGCCTTTGAGTATCTGGTCTTTTTGGGATTTTCAGGTAGAATTAGGATTTCGGGTTGAGTTAGGATTTTTGATCTTCTAGCGGCCTATGATCTTTTTAACTAACCGTTACTAAATCTAGGGTTTGGGTTGAATTACTAGCATGGATTGTTACAATTTGGGTGGTTACTACTAGGATCCAGACCGGGGTGTTATAGAGCAGCTTTTTCTTCTTTAGTTTTTTTGGGCTTGAACTGGTTGGCCCACGCTTGGCGAATCCACTGAAGGTGCTCTTCCACTTTTTGGGAGTTGGCATGAACGACAGTCACAATACCTTGGTCATATTCTTTTCGGACATGATGTAGGATGGCCTTATTGCAATTGACAATGGAGACAATATTGTCATCCATGGTCTTGCATAGGGCTCTCTCGGCATCCGTGGCGTTCTCAACGTCTTCCCAGAGGCTTCGGTTGGTTTTATCAAGGTGTTTGACTTTATCAGAGAGGGAAGGAGACTGTTTGATTTAAGTCAAAAAAGTTTTGATCGACTTTTGCTTGAAACAAGGTCACTTTGGAGGATAATGCTTGAATCAAAGAAACGACCTCAGATAGGTTAACATGAACAGGAGTAGAGGATGATGCAGGTGGAGCAGATGCAAAAGAGGGAGGAGGAGGAGCAGAAGATGGACCAGGAGTGTCAAACGGTCCATGAACATTAGGTTAAGAGGGAGGAGAATCACGATCGATAGGGATGAAAGAAATATCTCGAGGAGGAGGAGGAGGAGAAGTTCTGGCAGATGAGGGGCTCCCACGACGAGAGGTGGTCCAAACACCATTCAAATTTTCAATTTTCATATGTTTTAGTGGTGAACTACCATACAAGTCATGTTTTGAAAAGGCAACTGCCTTTTTCTCAGATAAGTTTATGCCAAAATGGCAAAAAACTTTGGTCAGGTACATGGCATGTGGTAGGGAAAAATTTGATTTACTATGTGAGTGTAGCATGTAGGAAATGAACAAAAAGCCTAAATCTAGGTTTTTCTGTTCGAGGATGCACCACATGATGAAAATGTGACTATAAGTAACATCACCAAATTTTCCCATTTGGGGTAGGAAAATATGGTTTACTATGTGATGTAGTATGCGTATTTCATGTTTCAAAGAGTTAGCCTCTAAGGGTTTAGTAAGGTCGATGTTGTCATCCTCAAAGATGTTTTTCACAGATTTAGAAAATGAAAAACCTTCAACCTCAATAGATTTCTGATTATGATAAACACAGATTTTCCCTTCGGGAATGCCAAGAATCTCGTTAAGGGAGGAGGGAGTCAATACAATGTTGACACCATTCACCCATGTGGTGACAGTGGTAGTCGGAATCAAGGAGATGTGGAAGTGAGCTTAAAAGGATTTTACAAGTGTGTGATAGTGTGGTTCTTTAATTTGAAGGAGCCTTTCCTACCCAAGGTTTGAAAAGAGATCCTTAAATCTCATTTCAATGGAGTCAAAGAATGAGAAATCTATGTTACGATCGGGACAAATTTTATGATTCGCAAAAGAAGAGAAATACAGTTGACGAATTTTAGGAGTTTTGAAGGAGATTACCTCAGACGTGGCTACATTTTCCTGTGCGATTTCCGCCATTGTCACCGTCGTCATCTTCTTCTTCTTTGTGGATCTAGGGTTTGAGGAACCCTCGTCGACTGATCGTTTTGATCCTTTACCCATCACTTTTGGAGGCATTTGATGGAAAAGGGTTGAGATTGAAGATTAAGGAGGAAGAAAATGAGGGGTCGACATGGATTTTGAAGGAGAAAAAGGGCGGGAGATGAACAGCTTTTGTAGAGAGAGAGGGAACGAAGTGACTGTTCGGGTCATACGTGTCTATATATAGAGTTAACGATTTCTGTCGACACAAATTACATTTGGTGTCGACACTATTCGTAACAAGTGTGGGTATCGAAATAGAGAATTGGTGTTGACACATTTTTAATTGGTGTCGACACATTCGGCCATTTGGGTCGACACGATTAAGCTTGGTGTCGATACAAATTTACCGAGTGTCAAGGAATCAAAATGGTGTCGACACTGAATTGAAAGAGGCCGACACTTTTCTCACAGTGCCACTTCTAAACAGTTTTGAGTCAATACTACACAAATTTGTGTCGACACTTTTTCAAGTGGTGTCGGCACATTTTCACATTCAAGAAAGAACATCAAATGCTTTGAAATGCAATGAAAAGACATGGTTAGTATGACATATAAATCATGAAATAGGAGCACATAGCATACCAAGTTCTCTTCTTATATAGC
>JAULJZ010213298.1:0-18463 GCA_032270985.1 Heliamphora pulchella | reverse complement strand
TGTGATTTCGTTTTGATTTCTCAAATTCGCTCTCCATTCTCGATTCCCCCTCTCTCCAATCGGGGTTTGTTGTTTGATGTTGAGGCCTTGCTTTTTAATTGTTGCTGATTTTATTTTCTCTATTGCACTGGATTTGGAATTTATTTTCTCTATTGTTCTGGACCGAAATCTTGAGGACATGTTGAACTATTGTTGATTCAATTTATTTTTCCTATTGCACTAGATCGAATTTATTTTTAAAATAGAATGCTTCAAAAAATTAAAAGTATACACATTTATTTTTCAAAAATTTGTTAAGTTAGTTAAAATGAATATCTAAACTAGAGAATAGTTGTTGAAGTGAATATTTTAAAAAAGAGGCTTTCAGCCAAAGGTCCAAAAAAATCAATTTTAAAGCGCAAGGTCCATCAACAAAAATTTTAACGCGCAAGGTTCAATTGCACGATTTCTCCCAAAAATACCATCCAAACAGATATGACGATGGAAGCGCAGGCGGAGCTCGCCGTGTCATGGCCGCCGACTAACAACCCCAAGATCTAGTCGGCAATATCGGCACGCAAGTTCCTTCTTCAATCTCTTAATTCACACTTCGAAATTCACTCATTTCAAGTTCGTCAATCACGCTGCGTGTGCGCGCTTAATCATTCTACTGCTACGCAAACGAATATTGAATTTCATAAGCATGAAAGATTGAAGCAAAATCTATACATTCATTTTCAACCATCCCGTGACTCTCACGATGATTTATCTGTTTGAGCATTTTCCTCAAACAGATAATTTGAGTATTTTTCTTTTTTCTCAAACAGATAAATTTATCTGTTTAAAAATTTTTCTCAAACAAATAAATTTATCTATTTGAGAATAATTTATCTGTTTGAGCATTTTTCTCAAACAGATAAATTTATATGTTTGAGCATTTTTCTCAAATAGATAAATTTATCTGTGTTCTTCATACATATTTTGAAAAGACAGATAAATTTATCTGTTTTAGGGTATTTTTGTTTCAAAAAAATCTTGCACGTTAAAACTTTTATGTAGATGAACTTTACTCGTTAAAAAATCTTATGCTAAATGAAAAACAGTAAGCGGTCTATAAATTGAATTGTTCACTAATTTTTCGTTAAAAAAAATGGTTCGCTAAAATAGAGAGTATATTTTTTATTATATTTTGGCTAACTGTTTTACAAAATGGTGTTGGAGATATTTAAATGTCAATTAGAAATGAGAATAGAGCAAGGTGGGGTCAGGGATGAACTTTTCCATTCCCGTCCCATATTTAATCAGGGCAGGGACGAAAAAAAATATTGGAGAGAAGCGTGAAATGGAGCAAGGGTGGTGGCAAGGATATTTTGGTGGTAGTTTTTAGAATTTAAGATAGTGATAATAATGAAAATTATAAATAATATAATAAATAAAAAAATAGTAGTTAATGAATCAATAGAACTAAAAATATAAAATGTAAGATTAGATAATAAAAACTATAAATAAATATAATAGTTTAATGGTTTAAACTTTTTATATTTTAAAAAAATATATTTTATACATGTATTCATATTTAAAAAAATATTTATTTTATATACTTGGAGGCGGGACGGTGAGAAACGGGACAGGAGAAGCAAATAGCATTCCCACCTCATTTGTTATCGGAGCGGGAAAAATCCGCACATAGCGAGGCAAGGACTTGCAGGGTTAGAGCGAGGCGGTGAAAATTATCATCTCTAATGTCAATCCATCTTCTTCTTCTTTTTTCTTTTCTTGAACCACCATGCTTTCTCAAACGGTTTCTTCTGTTCAACCTATTTCTCTCAATAATGCTCATCATTTTATCTCCATCAAGCTAACTTTCAAGAATTTTCTCTACTAGAAAACATAATTATCTCCATATCTTTGTGGCCAAAATCTTCTTAACTTTATTGATGGAACTTTTTCGTGTCCTCCACCCACCACGCTATTTGATGGTGTTCTCACACTTAATCTTGCTCACTCTGCCTGGATATCTCAAGATCAATTCATTATGAGTCTTTTAATCTCATTCCTTTTTGATAAAATCTTACTGCTTGCTGTTGGTCTCACCACTTCTCGTGAGATTTGTATTACCCTTGAGACATCTCTTGCTTCTCAGACCCAAATTCTTCAACTCCACTAGAGTCTTCAAAGTCTTCAACAAAAGGATCGTTCTGTCACATCATTTCTTTATTATGCCAAAATCATTACTGATGAACTTACAGTTGTTGACACGCCTCTCTCACCAGCGAAATTTAATCTCTATGTCTTCAAAGATCTTAAACTAGAATTTCGTGATCTTGTGACTACACCTGCCGCTCGTTCGGATCTTGTGTCCTTCTCTGAGCTTCACAGCGTATTGCTCAATCATGAGTTTCTCCACAAAGATACATTCTCCATGGTTCAACTATCATCTTCTTTTGATAACCCTCAAGCCAATTTCACTTAGAATACCACACACAATCGTGATAATCAGTCTAATCACGATCAGGGCTCTTCTCGCACTCATGGTTGTGATCGTAACAATCATTTTGGTTGTGTTCGAAATTCTCCCAATTATTTTGGCATTCTTCCTCTCTCATCATCTGACAATTGACCTTGCTGTCAAATCTGTGGTCTCTCCAACCATACTGTTGCTCATTGTTATCATTGATTTAACGAAAACGTGAATCTAAGCGCTCTTCTCACTACTTATGGGTCTACACCTTTGACCTCAATGGACTGGTTTCCCAATACTGGTGCTACACACCATGTTACTCTTGATATTGCCAGTCTCTCAAATGTTGAAGACTATCATGGAAACTCTCAACTACGTGTCAAAAATGGTCGTGGTATAACTATTTCACACGTCGGTTCCTCCATTCTCCACTCTCTCACCTCTTCATTTAATTTGCCTAATGTTCTTTATGTGCCATCTTTCACCAAGTTTTTTCTTTCAGTTCATCAATTTAGCAAAGATAATTATGTTTTTTTTTTCGAATTTCACCTTTCGTGTTTTTTCTTGTTAAGAATCAAGCTTATAAGAAAACACTCCTTCAAGGAAAGAATAAATGTGTTCTCTACAAGTTTACCGCATTTGCCTCCTCTCCTTTGGCACTATCCACCGAATGCGTCTCTCTCAATAGCTAGCATCATCGTCTTGGTCACCCTTATACTCGTGTTCTTTGTCAAGTCTTGAAATCTCATGCTCTTCTTTTTTCTTCTCCCAAGTTATGTATCGAAATTTTTTTCCATGTATGTCAACTTGGCAAATCTTCTAGACTTTCTTTGCATAGTTCTGAAAATAAAAATTTAGCTCCGTTAGATTTAATTTTCAATGATGTATGGGGTCCTTCCTCAACTCTTTCTAGTGATGATCATAAGTACTTTGTAATATTTTTGGATGCTTCAACAAAATACATTTGTTATTTTCCTATGTTCAATAAATTTGATGTGTTGTATCTTTTTTCAAAATTTCAAGTCTTGGCAGAACGATAATGTTTCACTAAAATAAAATCCATTCAAACTGATTAGGATGGTAAATATCGTAAACTTCATTCTTATTTCAAAAATCTGGGTATTATTTATCGTTTATCATAACCACACACCCATGAAAAAAATGATTTGGTTGAACGTCGGCATCGCTATATTATGAAAACGGGTCTTGCTCTTCTAACTCATAGTTCTTTCCCTCACAAATATTGACATTTTGCCTTTAAGACTGCTGTCTATCTCATAAATCGTCTACCATTTTGAGTCTCGCAAAATATTTCACCGTTGGAACTTCTGTTTAATAGATCTCCTGACCATCATTTTTTAAAGTTTTTTGGTTGTTTATGTTACCGATATCTTTGGTGAAGAGGGATGCACCGGATATCTATTATTTTTAAGAAAATATTTTTTTTTTTTTCAAGAAAAAAAATAAAATATCTGAGCATCCTTCTTAGAAAAACAGAGTCACCACTTGATTTTTTAGAAAAACTAAGAAAAACAAAAAAGAGAGATGTGGGTCTTTTGAAAATGTAACCAGAGAAAATGAGGGTTTGAGGGCTAAGGCACAAAAAGGGAAGATGTTAGGTACTATTTTCGCCCAACTGTGAGGTTGACCTTTACTTATCAATATTGATTCTTGTTATAAACTTTTTAAATGTAACATATACAAAATAGAAGATTAAAAAGAGTTTAAACAAAAGTAATCAATGAAACAAAATCCTAACTATGATTCCTAGGGTCATACAACTTGGTTGTTATTTTTAGATATGTCACACGTATTATTTGAGTAAAGTAAAGCGAAGACATTCGAATAAGCGATAAAACAAACAAATAAAAGTCTAAAGGTCATGTGACAATATTTCTGCCCCTAACATACTATAAGCAGGCTATACAGAATAAATAGAAAAGACTGCAATATCATATTTAAGCTACTGGATATGTAAAAAACTCACGACCGTAATAATAAATGTTGTGACCGTGAAAAAAATAGTCACACAACTTGCGACCGCGACAACTATAGGGTTACCGCGAAGAACAGACTAAATAAAGCTCACAGCCGTGACAAAGAAAAGTCGCGGCCATGGTTTTGAAGGGTACAGAAAGGATGTATATACTGTATAAGGTTTAAAATAAGCTCAAATTAATAGGATATACAAGACAAAGACCATAACCTATTGGTTCTAGATTAGATTCACTATCCTTCATCCTCTATACAAGCAATAACTCTAAACAGAATGTATAGGATGTCAAATACGAACAACAGAATGCTTTAAAACACATTTTCCTATTACTAACCTCACAAAACCTCACGATCGTAGCCAAAGGATGTCGCGGGCGTAACAAAAATGAAGGCAAAATATGCGGCCATCAGGTTTACATAATCTCAAAACATGCAAATATGAAGATGTACAGAATAGAAATTATAACTCATTTGGTCTAGGCCAAATCAGCAATTCATTACCCAACAGGAAACCAAACAGAGATACAAATGGAAAAAAAATGCTAAACAGACCAATAAAATGATATGCAACTTTGAAATAAACAAATATCAGAGAGTTTTTACATTTTGGCCTTAAAAACAATGTCATGGCCATAACAATATAAAGTTGCGGCCGTGAGAACAGAAGGCATAAATGTATCGACCCATATGCAAAGTGCACGACCGTGACTGCAGGTTCAACAAAAAATACGACCGTGACATGAAAAGGTTGCGGCCGTCATGTTTCAGAACCTCATAAAGCTTTTAAGGTGCTCAGTGTGCTTGTAAGTGTCGAAACAGAATAAAAACGAATGTAAACACACAAAACAAAGGGCTATGAGTACACTGTTAGTAATGAAAATTTTGAAGAAAACAATGCTTATATTAAAATGAATGATAAATAAGAAATAAAACCAATGGAAACTTTATCCACGACACCATCGAAGGAAGAAGATGAGGGTTTGAGAAGAGTCGTGGGTTCCTAAGATTACCTTGTGTGAATATCCAACTCGAATGGCTCCTCAATGGTGAGAATATGATACCTCCAACTTAATATATATGCTCCAAGAACTCCTCCGATGCAAGTAAGAACACGAACAAAACTCGAGAAGTATAAAATGGATCAAAGAATATCGAATGGGAAAGTATTTTGGCAGAGTTTGGGCCCCAAGGTGTTTCTTCCTCTCTGGTTCTTGTGAAAAACGACGCCTATTTATAGGCAAAGTGAGCAATACATACCCTTTCTGGGATGCTGCCACATGTCCAAAAAGGGTTAATAGTGACGGTCATTAGCTTTTTACTTTTGTACAGTAACGGTCGCTACCTTTATGGTAGTGAAAAGGACAGCTGCGACTTTCAAAATTTGCAGCCTAGATAAAAAAGCGACAGCTGTGACAAAGAAAGTCACGACTTGGTATAGGGTTTTCAAGAAGGTTATAGCTATGAGAGTAAGAATACGGCCTGTTGTAGGGTTTTCAAAAAGGTGGCGGCCGTAAGAATGGGAATGTCACGGTCTAAAGGGTTTTTTTAGGATTTTTGATTTTTGATTTTTGAGCTATATTTGTGATTTTGCTTGCTTTGAAGTATCTTTGAGCATGATTCTCATACTTTCGTTATTGGAGCACATTCGAGATGGGTGCCTAAAATTCGACTTAATCAGATTGAGGTGTCTACAGTCTTTCATATCAAAATCCACCAAATTCGGCAATATTAACCCAAATCCATCCAAATTCGGCACAATCGACCCAAATTCCCTAAACTCTTGCAACTTCAAAGTCCAATTTTACATCCACCGATTTCAGCCAAATCCAATTACCTGGCCTCATCTTCCCATATTCCCACTCCACCTATTTGGACACCCTCATATCCCTATCATCCCATGGTCCCATTTGTTAACCCTTTGATCCAATCTCCTTACCATCAATTTCGGATATCTCATCAAATTCCAACAAATTCGGCAAAACCAACCCACATTCAGCCAATTCAAAGTTTTATCCCCCATCCTCTAAATCCACCAGATTCGGCCATATCCAACCAAATTCAGCAAATTCAGCAATTTCAAAATTTTTCCACTCATCCTCCAAATCCACCATCGGCCCTTCAAAACATTTAGCAATCCCCTCCAATTCCACCAAAATCGGCAATCTCAAAATCCAATATCTATGCAAAATCCACTACTTTCGGTAATCCACCCGATTCTGCAACAATCTGCAACAACCCAAAATCCAATTCCATCACATTCGGCAACAACCCATCAAAATCCTATCTCTGTTCAAACCCCACCAAATTCAGCCACATCCCACCAGCTGGCACCATTTTCAAATACATTCAATCCACCTGTTCCACCATTATCTCCTTCTTGTCATTTGGTCCCACCTGTTCAAAATTTGATTCAACCACCTGAACATCAATTTCGACCATCTCACCCACATACACCAAATTCAGCATCTCCATCCAATTCGGTTATATCCAACCAAATTCAGCAAAATCAGAATTATACCCATCATCCTTTGGCCAATCTCAACACTTCCTCATTCAATAAAAACTTATTTTATCCTCATTTCCCACACACCAAACAATCTTCCAACTCCTCGTACCGTTTCTTGTTTCTTATTATTCCCTGCCAAATCTCTATCGTCCAAGTCAAACTCCCTTTATCTCCCACCTAGCTCCATCTTCTTTGAATAATTCTCCTTCTTTGGATGCTCACAATTACCGTTCACTCCTACCCATTCCCACCCGTCGCATACCTTTCATTGTGGATTTAAATCCTATTTATTCTCTACCTACTTCAAAAATTTCATCTCATCGAACCCATCCCATGGCACTCCATCACATGTTTAAACCATCAAATGCCTTGCTCACTCAAAACTCACATTTGTCCTCTAGTCCTCCTAATGAGCCAATTTGTTTCACGACTGCAAACAAAATCCCATTATGGCGGCAAACCCAGTCTGATGAAATTAATGCTCTCATTCGCATTGGTACATGGATTCTTCAACCTCTCTTTCCTGATTTGAACATCGTTGGATTCAAATGGGTTTATCAAATCAAACAACGTGCCGATGGGTCTATTGAGCATTGCACGTTTAGTTGCCAAAGGATTTCATCAACAAGAGGGCTTTGACTACTTTGAAACATTCAATCATGTAATCAAACCAACTAGTATCCGAACTATACTCACTATTGCTATCTCTAATGGGTGGACTGTTAGCTAATTAGACGTTCATAATGCTTTTCTACATGGCGTCTTAAAAGATAAGGTTGTCATGCATAAACCTCCTAGCTTTGTAGATTCAAGTCATCCCGACTATGTGTGTAAACTTTACAAATTCTTTTATGGCTTAAAACAAGTACCCCGCGCTTGATTCTCTCATCTCACCTTCTTAAAATCACTTCAATTCTAAGCTTCTAGATCCAATTCATCATTATTTATTTATCACCAAGATGGGATCAATATATATATTTTAATTTATGTCGATGATATTCTCATCACCAGTAATTCACCTTCTTATATACAGCGCATAATCTCCTGTCTTGGTGAGGAATTTCCCATCAAAGATATTGGTTCACTTCATTATTTCTTGGGGGTCGAAGTTTGTTCTTGCACAAATGGTCTTTTTCTATCCCCAAAAAAAATACATTTTAGATATCCTTCACAAATCTAGGATGTCTAATTATAAGCCAGTAACCACACCTCTCTTTGCCACTTCGACGTTGTTGGCTACTCATGGGTCTCTATTTATTGATCCCAGTCTCTATCGGCAAATAGTAGGTTCCCCTCAATACCTTACCCTAACAAGGCTGGACATTGCATTTGTTGTGAACAAGGTATGTCAGTTAATGTAGTCTCACAAGAATGAACATTGGCTAGTCATTAGGCCCATTCTTCGCTATCTTAAAGCAACGAGTGGATTTAGTCTTCTTCTCCATAAATCTAACTCATCCCGATTACAAGCAGTCTCTAATGCTAATTGGGCTGGTTGCATAGATGACTGCAAATCTACCTATGGATATGCCATATACTTGGGCACCAATTTGATCTCCTGGTCTTCACAAAAACAACGAACTGTGGCACGTTCATCTGCTGAATTTGAATATAAAACATTGGCTGATGCCTCTGCTGCAATCCCTTAGTTAACATCCCTGTTAAATTATCTTGGCATCACCTTATCTCAAGCACCCATTCTTTAGTGTGATAATCTTGGTACTACATATTTGATGGCAAATCCATTCTTTCATGCATGAACAAAACATGTTGAGATCGATTTTCATTTTGTTCGTGATAAAATGGCTCGAAAAGAGCTACAAATTCAATTCATTTCGTTCAAAGATCAAATTCCAGACATTCTCACTAACGCATTTCCTTCCACTTTATTTCAAAATTTACAAGATAGTTAAGTTGCAAATAGAATGCTTAGATTCTACAACTTGAGGGGACTATTGAGATAAAACCATTTGATTTCAAATGTATCTTATCTTATCTGTACATATAATCTCATTTCAATATAAATACAACACTTCACTCAATAATAACTTATGAGAAAAATTAATCCATACATAAATTTGTGAGCAATACATTCAACAATGGTTGTTGTGTTGATAAGAAAAAAAGAGAACATAACAAGTAAAAATCAAGTTAAAAATAAAGAATAGAGTTGGTGTCTTTAAATGTATATTGTGATTGTTAAGAGCTCTGTACGACCTTTTGAATTGAAAATCTTCATAAAGTTTTATTTTATGTTTTTGTTGTACACAATTTAATTATTATTTGTCAGTGTCCCCCATGTTTTCTACCATCTAGATAGAAGAACTTGTTAGTTCTTCAATACAAAATACTTGCATGATGAGAGTATAGTATTTGTTAATTTTCAAAGAAATATAAGATTTGATGTTTTGGTGAAGTTGAGTAATTTTTTTCCTTGGGTTGTTTTCTTGTTAATCTCTCCATGTATATATAACAAGAGAATTTTCCAGTCAACCTGTAAATAAATAAATAAATATTTATATATTAACATAAATGGAGTTATTTATTCAAATACTCTTATAGTGGTATTTTTATCACTTGTCTTTCATGCACTTTCTACTTTAATTAAATGCTTCCCTTAAAGAGTCATCACTAACTCTCTACAATAATTTAGAGAATCTCAAGATGAGTATAGAAAATTCTAGAGCTTTTTTAAAAATTTTAGAATATTGAAGAACTTAAAACTCTAGAATGTTTGAAGAACTTTCTAGAAAACTAGAATAATCTAGCAGCATCTTGAATTCTAAAGGGGTCTGAAAAGTTCCAGAGCTTTCTAAAAGAAGGTAGAAGACTCTAGTACCATGTCCTAGAGTAATATGGAGTATTCTAGAATATGAGAGAAGAGTAAAGAAGCTTAGAAGTTTCTTAATTGTTCTAGAAGATAAATAAGAGTCATTGGATCAAGATGATCCTAGCCGTACGTTAAGAATGTGAATGCCTATAAAAGGGGAATGAGGCCTTAGTTGTTGTGTGTGAAACTTGAGAGATCCAAAATGAGTGTTTCAAGTGTCCAAGAAAGTAAACTCTAGTGAGGTGTGACTGAAATGTCGAAGAGTAGAATTTTGATTACATCATCTTATTGTACAAGTGTTTATACTTAATAAAATACATTCTCTGTTGTGTTCTCAACTCAACAATTTGGTATCAGAGCCAGCGGTTAGGGACCATTTTCTTAAGTTAATTGTGCACAACCGAAGCTGTGAAGCTTGCGGGTCAAGGACCAGGCTTGCTTGGTAAAGTGAAAGAAGCACACCAAGTCACAATGGCAAATCTTGTTAACACAATAAGCAGAGTTACGAGACTCAATAACCACAATTATCAAAGTTGGCGAAGTCGTATCAGGTCCTACTTAGAAGGACAAGATTTGTGAGAGGTTGTTAGTGGGCGTGAGACCACATCACCTCCTAAAGAAAATGTTGATGCTTATCAAAAGTGGAAGATTAAAGTCGGTAAAGCAATGTATGTGCTCAAATCAACCATTGAGGATGAGGTTCATGGGCACATAAGGGATGATGACACACCCAAGGTAGCATGGGACACCTTTGCGTCCTTATTTTCAAAAACAAATGATGTTCGACCCCAGTACCTAGAAATGAGTTAATATCCACCACTCAAGAATCTTAGTCAATTAGTGAATATTTTACAAAAATAAAAGAGTTATGCTGTAAAATTTTAGAATTAGATCCTCAAGCAAATATTAAAGAAGAGAGAATGAAAAGGATAATTATACACGGGTTAAGACCCAAGTATAATGCATTCATTACGGCAATAGGAGGTTGGCTAACTCAACCCACCTTTATAGAATTGAAGAATTTATTAACCAACCAAGAAAGTCTGTGCAAACAAATAGCTGGTGTCTCACTAAAAAATGAAGAAGAGGCACTTTATAGTAATAACAAAAGGAGACGACAACTAAATAAGAGAGGTGAACAAAGGCAACAACACTTCAGAAAGAAAAGAGAAGATGATGTTAAAGCCAAACATCAGGGAAGAGATACTCGGTCAGGGGGAGTTCAATTTGATAATAATGAATGACGATCCTCGGAGTCACGACAACGGCCAATAGGCTGGTTCAATTATGTGAAGAAAGGACATTATGTCAGAGATTGTTGGCTAAAAAGAAAGACTACATAGGGTAATTTGGAGACATAAAAAATGCACCAAAATGACAGCTAAAAAGAGTGGAATTTTTAAGCATCCATTGAGATGTCAGAGCCCTTCGCGAAGTAGATTACTCAAAGGAATTGATAAACTTTGGTGAAGGCTGTGTGCTCCATCGTGACTGAGCCTGATGAACCAGTTCTTATAATAGAATCTAGAACTGCTGCAATTAACTACAGCAATGACTAGATCATTAATTCAGGGTGTTCTAATCATATGATTGGACACAAAAATAAGTTATTTAGCCTATCTGATTACAAAGGAGGCTGAGTAGTAGTGACCGCCAACAATTCAAGACTGCCAATCACTTATGTGGGTAAAATTGTATATATTCCTTGTTTTAGTTCTAATCATATTCAATTACAGGATGTCTACCATGTGTCTGGGATGAAAAAGAACTTGTTGTTAGTATCATAACTAACATCCTCTGGGAATTATGTAGTGTTTGGTCCTAAGTATGTTAAGGTGTACCAAAGCCTTAAGATGTTAGATACACCAATTATGGAGGGACACCGACTAGATTCTATCTACGTAATGTCAGCAAAATTAGCCTATGTAGATAAGATTCAAAAAAATGAGAATACAGACCTCTGGTATGCACACTTGGGGCATGTGAGCTATCATAAGTTGAGGATAATAATGAAGAAATCTATGCTAAAAAGGCTTCCCCAACTCGATATTCATGGACATGTAATTTGTGCTAGTTTTCAATATGGAAAAGCACACCAGTTACCATATGAAGAGTCAATCTTCAATGCTAAAAAGCCCTTGAAGTTGGTCCATTCGGATTTGTTCGGGCGAGTAAAGCAGAAATCAATAAGTGGAATGTGCTACGTGGTGACCTCTATCAATGACTTTTCAAGGTACGTTTGGATATACTTCATGAAAAGAAAAGCAAAAACTCCATCTAAATTTAAAGAATTTTGTGAGAAGGTTGAAAGTGAAATTGACAAAAAGATCAGATGTTTTCAAATAGATAATGGAGGAGAATATACGTCAAAGAATATACGTCAAAGAATTCCCACACTATCTAAAAGAGTGTAGAATTCGAAGATAATTGACCTGCCCAAGACTCCACAACAAAATGGTATTGCAGAAAGGAAGAATCGATATCTTGCAGAAATATGTCGGAGCATGCTACATGCTAAGAATGTGCCCAGTCAATTTTAGGCAGAATGCATGAAGACAGCAGCTCACGTGATCAACAAGCTACCATAGGCAAAGTTAGAAATGGTATCGCCCTTCCAGAACCTATGGAATATCAAACCCACGGTGAGTCACTTTCGAGTCTTTGAATGTGCCTTCTATGTGTTTGTACCTAATCAGTTGCGTACCAAGTTTGATAAGAAGGCAATTCGTTGCATCTTCGTGTGCTATGATAGTGAGAGAAAAAGGTGAAAATGCTGTGATCCTGCAATCGGTCGCTGTTATACATCCAGGAATGTTGGCTTTGATGAAGCCTCATCATGGTGGTATCCACAAAGGTAGAGTTACTAAACTCTGAGAATTTAGAAGATCAATTACACAAGAAGCTAGGGGAGCTAGGACAAGGAGAAGAAACGCCTCCAAATTCAAAAATCAGCAAGGGTCCAATAACTACACCAAGAGCGAATGAGCTAGAGCCTAGTTTGTCCAAGGAACAAGGAAAATCAATAAACCCATGGCAAACCAATGCACATTAGAAGAGTTTAGAAAAAATTCGTCCAAGTCAACAAGAAGTTGAGGAAGAGCTGCCGCATGTCAGAAGATCAACTAGACAAAGAAAACCTAACTCGAAGTATACAAATGTTGCTCTAGCTAAAGAAGAAAGTATAGCATAACCAACAACATTCGAATAAGCATATCAAGGCAACGAATGGTAGAAGGCAATGGAAGAAGAGATCCAAGCACTAAATCATATTTAAACTTGGGAACTGGTACCCAAGCCCAATGATGTGAAGTCAATATCATGTAAATGTGTATATAAAGTGAAGACTCGTTTAGATGGATCAACAGAAAGGTATAAAGCTCTACTAGTAGCTCGTAGATTCTTACAACAGTATGGACTGGACTATGACGAAATATTTAGTTCAGTAGCAAAGATCACAACAGTATGAGTATTGATAGTGCTGGTCGCTAGCAAATCTTGGAAGTTGTGGCAGATGGATGTTAAAAATGCATTTCTACATAAAGAGATTGATCGAGAAATATACATGGAATAACCCAAAGGAATTGAAAGAAAAAGTCATCCAGATCATGTCTACAAATTAAAGAAGGCCTTATACGGTCTAAAACAAGCACCAAGAGCGTGGTATGGTAAGATAGCAGAGTTTCTGGTCCAAAGTGGATACTCAATTGCACGTGCAGACTCAAATCTATTTGTTAAGACACGTAGAGGTAAACTAGTAATAGTGTTTGTTTACGTGGATGACTTGGTCAACACCGGAGATGACAACATTGAAATCCAAAGGACAAGAGAGAACCTCGTAGTCATTTTCAAATGAAGGAACTTGGAGAACTGAACTCAAACATTTTCTTGGATTGGAGGTTGATGAAGCAAAGATGGCCTATGTCTTTGCCAGGTGAAGTATGCAAAAGATTTACTAAAGAAATATGGAATGCTCGAGTGCAAGCCAATCTCCACACTAATAGAGGCTAATGTTAGGCTTTGTTCAGAAGAAGGGAAAGACTTGGAGGATGCAACCATATACTGACAAATATTAAGTAGTTTAATCTACCTAACTCTCATAAGGCCAGACATCACATATGTAGTTGGTGTAGTAAGTCGCTTTAAGCAAAAGCCTAAGAAGCCTCACTTGTAAGCACTACGCCGAATACTAAGGTATGTGAAAGGTACAATTGACTTTGATCTCTTATACAAGAAAAACGAAGTATGTAAGTTAGTTGGTCATTGTGATGTTAATTATGCCGGTGACCCAGACACCCGATGATCCACTACCAGATATGTATTCAGCCTTAGTTCAAGAGCAATCTCTTGGTGCAGCAAGAGGCAACCTACAGTATGATTATCAACTACAAAGATAGAATACAGGACAACAGCAACGGCAGCACATGAAATTACTTGGCTTATGCAGTTAATGGCAGATCTACACCAACAGATTAATTGTGGAGTACAATTATATTGTAACAATCAATCAGCAATGTGTTTAGCAGAGAATCTAATATTTCATGCCAGGATAAAGCATGTGGAGGTAAATTACCGCTTCATCAGAGAAAAGGTACTTCAATGAGAGATAGAGATGAAGGCTGTTCAAACTGATGATCAAGTTGCAGACATGTTTACAAAAGGACTTGGCGCGGCAAAATTCATAGCTAGAGTTTTGAAAGCAACTTGACATGATCTCTCGGTCAGAACTGAAATGAGAAGTCGGTGCTAAGGGAGAGTGTTAAAGAATCATCAACGGCTCCCTACAACAATTTAGAGAACTTCAAGAACAGTATGGAAGATTCTAGAGCTTTCTTAAAAATTTTAAATTATTGAAGAACTTTCTAGAAAACTCTAGAATGTTGAAAAACCTTCTAGAAGACTAGAATAATCCAGATGCATCTTGCATTCTTGAGGGGTTCGAAAAGTTGCAAAGCTTTCTAGAAAAAGGTAGAAGACTCTACTATGTCCTAGAGTAATATAAAGTATTCTAGAATATAAGAGAAGAGTAGAGAAACTTAGAAATTTCTTAATTGTTCTAGATGAAGAATAAGAGCTATTGAATCAAGATGATTCTAGTCGTGCGTTAAGAATATGGATGCCTATAAAAAGGGAAGGAGGTCTTAGTTGTTGTGTGTGAAACTCGAGAGATTCAAAGTAAGTGTCTCAAGAATCCAAGAAAGTAAACTCTAGTAAGATGTGACTGAAATGTCGTAGAGTAGAATTTTGATTACATCATCCTATTGTACCAGTGTTTATACTTAATAAAATACATCATTTGTTGTATTCTCAACTCAACGTATCTTCTCTAATACTATAAAGTTGTTCGTAGAATGAGAAGAAAAAATAAAAATAAGAGAGAAAAAGGTAAAGTGTTAGCTCATAAGAGTACCTATCGCGTCTCTTTGTTAATTACGATTTTTTTTTTTTGTCGCTAGTTAAGTGAGGAATGAGGTTTCAGGGTTTGAACCTTGAGTGAGACGTGGGCCAAGATAGCCCAGAGCCACTTGAGCCAGCCACCACATCTATGGTTAATTTTTTTGGTCATGCTATTTGTTGCATTTAGCGAAACCTCGAAAAAAGAAAGAAAGTGCTTAAATTTGATAATGGTGTCCTTTCCATTAGTCCAGTCTAGTTTTGGGTTTTAATTTTGTGGTTAAAAAAATAGTAGGCAGTTTGAAAAAAAAAAATTTCTTTGAACTTTTCTCAATTTTATTAATTCAATTCTTGGGAAATTTAAAAAAAAATCTCATTGAATCATCTATTACAGTTTACTTAAAAATAAATTCGTAGATTTTCAATGGGCCCACCCTGTCGACTTGAATCCCACCCTTTTCGGGCCATGTCCCATGTTTATTTTAGGGCTGTTTGGGATATTAAAAGGTTTAATTTTTAAGATGTTTAATTTTTTTAAAAAAAAAATTAAGGTGTTTGGGATAATTTTTTATTTTAGTTTTTTTGGTTTTTTTTCTTTTTATTAAGATTTCAAATATATCCCTACTTTTTGTTTTTAAGTTATAGTGTTTGGGATATTAACACAATTTTTTTTTTTTTTTTTTGTGAAGAGGGTTTATATTTTTAATTAAAGGTATTATAGTAATTTTATTTCAAAAAATTTAAGGTGTTTGAGATGTGTGTAAGTTTTTTTTTTTTTTGAATTAGGAGATGAAAATAAAGTTAGTTGGCTTTTTTAAATAGCCAAACAGACATATAAGTTAAAAGCCAACTTTTTTAAAAAATCAAATAGGACCTAGTCGCGGCAGTTACATTTGCTGGAAGCCAAACTAACAGTATGGCGGCATTTTTCTGCCTATTTTTGTTTTACGGAGTTTTATCTTTTTATAAGAATAAAAAATTATTAATAGTTAAAACAAATATAATAAATTTAAAAAGTAAAAACAAGTTAAAAATCTCAACAAAAAAAAAAAGTTATACCATAAAAATTAGGCTTTGCAATAGAATCTAGGAACAGATGTCATTTCTATTTTTATATATACAAACATCGAATTTGGATAATAGTCTTTTTATTTTATTTATTTATTTTTTTAATAAGTATTTTTCTTCATTTGATCAGATTATTATGTTCTTTTGATTTCGGAGATGAGTTAAAAAACCAAAAACAAATCAAATTTATATATCAAATTTAATGTTGCTTATTTTAATTTGTAATAACTTTATTAATTTTAATTAATTTCTCTCTTTACTCTCGTCTAGATAATTTTAAAAAATATTATAAAGTATTATATTTATTGCCATTTCAAAAGATATATATCTATACTATTATTAAAAAGAAACACACTACTTTAGTTTTTCGAAACTAATTGTATTTTTTGTCCCAAAACTACTTTATAATAATTTAGATTTTAAAATTGAAAATTTTATGATATTAATTACATAACTATCAATACTTTTTCCTCTCTCTGTTATTCTTTTATTCTGTTTTGAAATCATATTATTCTTGAAGTTTCATAATTTAAAATTAATACATTTTATCTATTTACTTTTATAAAAGAAATATAAAATTTGACAGTTACAAACTTTTAAAACTCTGTCACGTTTTTTTATCTAATTCCAATTATATCCCTAATTTAACTGTTTTATTAACTGCGCGAATTGTAACTTCCAACTCATCTGCTTCTCAGGAAAACAAATTACGTTGTTTTCAGAAGTTGTAAATTTTAGTCTTTCGTCACGAAATCACTGACAATCTAAATTTGACTCTTTCGTAGGCATAGTTTATTTATTTTTAATTTTACATAATTAATTTTTAAAATTGAAAAAAGTGTCTACTATTTTAAAATAAAAATATTCAATTTTATTTAGAAAACAATATTATTCGAAATTATTGATAGTGGTTGCATTGATAGAGTTTTGTTGGTGAGTAATAATTACAATTAAATGTCAGCACCATTAGTAAGCTAACTTATTTCATTAATATAAGTTTTTTTCAATTTTTAAGTTTTCCGAAATTTTAGTTATATGAATTTGTTTTATTTTTAAAATTTTTATTTGCTTATACGAAGGTATATATATATAGTTTTTGTTACAAATACATATAAGTTTCTTTTATTTTATTAATAGATGAGAATAGTATAAATACTTTTATATATATATGAGGGGGATCAAGTTCCGATCAGAGTTACGTGGAGCACACGTGGAAGGCCATACAGTACAACAGTCTTCGTCAGCACGGCATATTCCTCAGCATATTCGTATCAGCTCGGGCAATAGGCCGAACTACACGGTGGTGTGTTTGAGCTCAAGACGTGAGGCCTGAGCTCAGGAAAGCTCAGCCCCACCCCCGAAGATGTGGTGCTCGGCACCATCATGAGGAATGCTCGGCATTCGTAGCCGAACAAGATAGATGGTCTGAACACTGAACCGAGCTAAATGGTTGATATTGAGGATCATTTCCGCCGATACGCGTATCAAAAAAGTGATGTGGTGATAAAAGACCAGTTGCAAGTGGGCCTATTCAGGGGCTAGGACACCCAATAGGGATGCCTTAACCCTATCCCAAATTAGGCATTAGGCCTGTGGCTTAGCCCAAGCTAGATCTGAATATTGATGGACACCTTGACATGACAAAAGGTACTTGCAGAAATATCTTGAAGAGAAATCTAATGATGACACTAATAAGTCACCATCAACCCATTAATTGCTACGCATTGATCAGAGAGAAGAAGTACAACCCGACCTGCTCGGGTCGGGTCGAATTCCACAAACGGGTCAAGTATATCTTTACCTATAAATAGCTAACATTCTCAGAAGGAAAGGTAGGCTCTTTTTTACTAAGCCAAAACTCTGTCAAAATTCTCTCTCAAATTCTTTTTTCTCTCTAAAATCCCTTGCTTGACTTGATCGTCGAAGGGTCCACCGGTATAAAGACACCGGCGGGCATCTCACTCATTTCTTGTGCAAGCGTATACATAGCATTCACCCCTAACGTCACAGCCAGCTTGGACGAGACCAGTAGATACCAACCCTGATCCTCTACAATTTGGCACCGTCTGTGGGAACTTCTCGAACACCTCCATGGCTAGTCGGGTGAACCACGATCTTGAAGAGCTGAGAGAACCACGCACACCACGCGCAGAAGCGTCACATGCAACTCAACGTATAAGAAGACACCCTGTACCCTCGGAGGTCCACGTTGGTGGAACCAGGGTCGACCAAA
>JAULJZ010213277.1:0-18464 GCA_032270985.1 Heliamphora pulchella | reverse complement strand
GAGCAAAGGGGGTCGAGTCACCTATGGACCCGAGTGTCAAACTCCTCCCTGATGAGGGTGATGTTTTTCCTCATCCTGATCGATATAGAAGAATGGTTGGGAAATTGAACTATCTGACAACAATAACAAGACCAGATATCGCCTTTCCTGCGAGTATGGTGAGACAGTTCATGGCTGCGCCTCGGGTCCCACATTGTAATGCCGTGGTTCGAATTTTACGATATCTCCACAGTAACCCTGGTAAGGGGCTACATTTCAGTGATCATGACCACTCTATAATGGAAGGGTATTCTGATGCAGACTGGGCCAGATGTCCCATTGATCGGAGGTTCACTTCTGGATTCTCTATATTTATTGGTGGCAATCTTACCTCTTGGAAGAGTAAGAAGCAGGACGTGGTTTCTTGGTCGAGTGCCGAAACCGAATATCGGGCCATGGCTCTGGCAACATCTGAGATTTTATGGCTCCGTCGGTTGCTTAGTGAGTTGGGTGATCCCTGTCCTGGCCCAACAAAACTTTGGTGTGATAATAAATCTGTAGTGTATATTGCTACAAATCCAGTATTTAACGAGCGCACGAAACATATCGAGGTGACTGTCATTTCATTCGGCGTTAGTATCAGAATGGCGTGATCGTATTTGGCTTCGTTCGTACTGGAGAGCAATTGGCGGATATTTTAACTAAATCAATTCTGGGTCCTCGAGTTCGATACATATGTGACAAGCTAGACATGCTAGATATATATGCTCCAGTTTGAGGGGGGGTATTAGCTTTATTATGATTAGTATCCGGTGAAGAGATATACATCGTATTAGTATTATTATTATATATTTATTATTAAGTGTGTGTGGGTGTATGGATGTAATTGCGTTGTCTAGTTTTAGTATAAATAAGAGTCTCGCCTATCCTTTTGGGTACGGTTTCTCATTATTCTTTGTCTAATAATATTAAGAACTAGGGTTTCAAGGAGAGGTTTCATGTTTTTTTCATAAATAAATAAAAATAATCACATATTCGAACTATCTATTCAAGATTAGTCGAGATCCTACTTTTTGGATTAAAAACCCGAAACTTTAACCGAACCCGAATTCACGGGAGCACCCAAACTCATCAAAACAAAATTCCACTTGGTTAGAAACGTTGCCCTTGTCGAGTAGATTGATTCTCCGTCTCTAAGGCGACGCCGGAATCCAAGCCAAAGTGCTCCAAAAAGGGGAGAGAAGCTTGGAAGCTTCAAGTCTCCAACAATGGAGAGGGAGAGGGAGAGGGAGAGGGAGAGAAAAGGAGAGAAAGAGGAGTACGGCAGAGAGGGGGAGAAAAAGAGAGAAAGAGAAGTGCAACAATGGAAGCTTCAAGTCTCCAACAATGGTAACGTTTACAGTTTTCTGTTTTTTGTTTACAAAAAACAAAAAACAAAAAACATGTTTTTGTTTATTTTTATAAAAAAACAAAAACAAAAGCATGTTTGGTAACATTAATGTTTGAAAAGTGGTAGTTGGAGGTTACGGATGAATCAAATCAAAGCTTGTTTACAAAACAAGTGAAAACATATTTTTTCTGTTTCTTAAAATTTTGTAAATTTTGAAAATTGTTTATAGTTTTTTGAAAACAAAAATAATTACCAAACATGTTTTTGGTTACAATTTACGAAAAATTTAAAAACAAAAACATAAAACATAAAACATAAAACATAAACGTTACCAAACGGCACTTATAAAATGAGGTAGGTTCAACAATTATCTTTACGTGAATGTGACCAAGAATGATGAAATAATTAATATTCTGAGAAAAATAGGACGATAGGCAAGTGAACTTACAAAAAGCAATAGGCATACGTTAAAGCATGGGCATTACGGTCCTATATTGTTTTGCATTATATATGAAAGAACCTGGTTAGCATATTTAATAAGCTGTCTTTTGATTTATGCAACTCTTGAGGTAGCATAGGGATTGCTACCAAGTTAAACCATAGAGATATGTTGTAGAATCTAAAGATTTCATATTCTGCAGAAAATGTGTGAAGTGTGATTTTACCATCTCTAGTAGTAGGATTAGTTCAATTGTAAACAATCGAATTAAGGTTAAATAAACATCGGAGAAGAAGAGAAGCGAGAAGATTAAGTTAGACAGAAGAGGTTTAGGTTTTCACAATGAAGCTTACACCTTAAGCATGTATTTATACTAAAACCTAATTACTCAAATTGCCAAAATACCCTTACTCTAGGTAAATAAGAAAATATAATAATAATAACTCTTTAATACTTCCCCTAAAGTTGGGGCATGCAAATCAAACAAACTAGCTTGGAAGAGAGCCATATAGGTGTTTGTGGCAAAGGCTTTGTAAGAATATCACCAAGCCTTTAAAGCATGAGTACTTCAAAAGTATGAAGTACCGGGACTGGATGCATATTGGGTACTGCACTTTGCATGGTACTTTTGCATGCGTCCGTGTATTGGGTACGCAAATCATGTACTCATTTTATTCTTAGTTATTTTTGTATTTTTATATAAAATAAGATTTTTTTTATATCTAGCATGAATTTAGAATTAAGCTTTATTTTGTAGATTTTTTAATGTAATGACATCTAAATTTATTTTATACACTACATTTGATATAAAATGTGATTTGAAGATTGTATCGTTAGTTGACTAAATCCCTAGTTAATTTTGATATTTTAGTTTTCTATTTGTTGCATATAATGTATTACTATAGATCTATAAAACCTTATTTTTCACGAGCATACCTATTGATGCCCCATTTTACCACACCACATGTTTTAAAGGTGCAGTTGCCACTTCAATAAACCCGTCAAATGGGAAACTCACCTAAAATCACTAGTCAAACCCCAAAAGAGACCAAATTTTGAAAAATCATGTGTTAGGTCAATCTGAAATCAAAAACATTACAGCTATGCAATTACATGACGTCTCAATTTTCAAAATTTGAACTATCTTTGCTAAACCCCATCCCGGACAAAATATTGTAACTCAACACATCTTTTGCCTCTTATTGCACACATGTTTCAAAAATCCTGCCTCGTAACGCATATCAACCTCTTGATCATCTCATTTAGGCCTCGTAAAGCTCCTCAATTTCTTCTTTAAAAAAAACCTTATTTACACTTGACCATCTTATATGACCGTTCGATCATCCTTAATCATTTCCGATCGTCCCATATGATGGTCCGATCCTCTTTAATCAATCCTAATCGTCTTGTATGACAGTCTGATCATGTCAAACCAATTCCGATCATCTCGTATGATAGTCTAATCATGTCAAATCAATCTCGATCATCTCGTGTGATGGTCCAATTATGTCAAATCACTCCTAATCATCTTGTATGACGGTGTGATCATTGTTAATCACTCATGTCGTCTTGTATGTCGATTTTATAATCCTCTTGTATGATGATTCGACCTTCACCAATCACTTTGGATCACCTCGTAAGATATTCTGATCATCCTTAAAAACGCTCGTTAGTGTCGTATGATTGTGCGATCATCCTTAATCATCCTGATCATCTTGTATGATGGTCCAATTGTGTTTGATCATTCTCGATCTTTTTGTATGACAGTTTAATCATATCAAATCAATTGATCGTCTTGTGTGATGACCAATCTCCTTTGACCTCTCCCAATTGTTTCGTATGACGATCCGATTTGAATCAGCCACTTTCGATCATCTTATCAGATGACCAGATCTGAATCAATCATTCTCGATCGCCTCATATGGCGGCCAAACTCATTTGACCTCCAAAAATCACCCCTTTTGTGCATGTCACTACATTCCTTCAACCTTTTTGATAACAATCTTTTAGGAACACTCTTTAGAACCAACATAATTTGTCATCCAAATTTTATAGAAATGAGACAGTGTTTGAGCCCCGAAAAATAATCTGTATTCTTCCAAAAGCCAGTATCAAGTCCTAGTAACCTGAAACAAACATCTCAAGATCTAAGTTGATAACGAATCTTAGCACGTCTTCCACACCACCCCAATCAATTTTCAAGCAAATTCGAATGTGATCAGCGGTTGATCGTAAACTAGTAAAGAAACTCTTTCCAGCCTAAGACTGCATACACGACAAACGGGAAGTGAGAATGAAAATCTAACTTCATCGATGCATTCAAAATTCGAAAGGAGTCAAACCCTTCAAAAATTGTATTCAAATGAATTTCTTACACCAAAACTTGAATAGTAAAATACCTACCAAAGCAAAAAATGAGAAACTTAGGGGTCAAGTTTGTTGCACCACTTGGAAACCTCAAAAGCTTACTATGGCCTTCCAATGCCGGAACCCTCTGAATGCAGGTGGTCCCAAAATGGCCCACGAGGCTCTACACATCGTAGGGTCCACGCGTCAAAATCCTTCTGATCCATGTCATCACTGTGGCAGTCTAAGGCCATAGAAAGACTTGCTGCGACAATCCAATGCTGTAGCGCTTGACCCCTAAAATGTATAAATATTAAACTTCACCCTCGCATTCTACTAACCTTTAAAGCTTCTCAATCAGCTCTCTTTCATCCCCTGCCTCTCTCTAGAAGTGCCTTTGCTGCGTAGCAGCTTTGCCGACGAGTCACATTGACCTCGATATCCCCTGATACCTTGGTTTGCCCAAATTCTTGGGACATCTTTCGAACACCGTAATGTTTTCTTGAAATGAAACATTATTTTTTTATTACTTTAGCATGCATCTTTCAATAATCATTTTGCGTTGTTACTCTGCTCGATTTGAAAATATTCAAAAATTCCATTTTTACATTTCATGCCATTATTTTAGCCGATTTGAAACATCCAAAAATTGTATTTTTACATTTTAGGTTGTTATACTCTGCCCAATTTGAAAACATCAAGATATTCCATTTTTACATTTTATGTTGTTAGTCTACCCAATTTGAAAATGTCCAAGAAATTCATTTACATCGTTGATATACCCAATTTGAAAACAACCAAATCTATGCAAAATGCGCATTTAATCATTACTTGATTTTATATTGTTACACTCATATGCGGTTCGTAAAGTAAGAATTCTTATATTCTTGCTTTATACTGTCAAATTCATGTTGTTATTCTGCTCGCTCGTATAGGCTTTACAAAAGTAGGAATTCATATATTTTTATTTACACGTTTCAAGTATCCATTTTTTTTATGCGGTAACTTTGTCCATAGTGTTGGTGAAATGGGATTCACATATTCCCGTTTCACACTCATGAAAAGTCTATCCACCACACATCATACATTCTATTACTTATGGTGGGCAATAGTCCCAATAATTTCAATGGAATCTCAAAATATAATTTATCTTGAGAAACATTCTCGACATGGAAATTCTGGCAATATACTGCCCTTTTACAAAACTTATTTCCAAACCCAAAGAAAGTATGCTCTATAGTTATCAAAAATCTGAAAGCTCCTGAAATCAAATAAGTCTCTTGACCAACTATGTTGGACTTGATTCCATCCACAGATATGTAGACACGGCTTGGTCCCATCGAATCCTTTTCAAAAATGCCCCATTTAACGAACTACGTTGAAATTGATTCCTCTCATGAATGCATAGGCGACCATACACGGCTTGGTTGCTTTCAAAATTATTTTAAAATCAATCTTTTCAAATGCTTTTCAAAAACTATTCCAAGTTCCAACTCTATTTCAAATCTATTTCAAAACAATCAAATCAAGCCAATCTCTTGATGAACTTCGTCGGACCTGATTTCCACTCTAGATACGTAGGTAGCTTGGTTCGCTCGGTCCAAACCACTTTCAAAAATCATCCAGTTTTGTAAGTACACATTGAAGACAAATGAGATCTGATATTATTATTGATTGTTCAATACACACTGTGAAAAGTGATATAAAATTTTATCTCAAAGTGCTGAATTTATTTTACAAGTTTGGAAGTTTGAAAAACTATTATTTGAAATCTTTCAATCCTAACATTTTTAAGCAATTAACTTTTAGAATTACTTTGAATCTTTCTATTCTACACTTTTAAGTGATTAAGATTGTCATAGTTGAAAATAGTTTTTAGATTGATACGTCTTTTAATAATTTGAATTTGAAGAAAGAAAAAAAAAAGTATGAGTAGCATGTTTTCATCACTTCTGTCATTTATAGAATATCTATAAATTAGGAAAAGAAAATAAAAGGAAATAGACTTTGAACTATAATAAATTGTGTTAAAAAAGGTCCTTGTGCATAGGACGGGTAACTATCTATAAGGAAATGAAGATTGTGGAGGGCATTTGTCTGTAGACTTCGAGCAAGATGGCTTGATACAAAAATGCTTTTATTGTGTTGCGTGATCACATAATTGCCGTGTAGTTGAAGGGAAATTTTGTTGATATATGACCATCTATGTTCTACAATACACAATGTTGACAGTTACCTAGTACATTTAGAACAAATGAGGGTGCTTGAAATGAGGATGTGAAACGGTTGAACAATGTTTGCAAGAGCATTAGTGAGTTCCATTTCTTTTTTCGTTTCTTTCATTTTTTTTCTTCAGTTTCCAGGTGTCAAGTTAAGATGAGTTTATTAGCTTTTTAATATCTACAAGCAGTCATTTCTTTGCAGGTATTGATGAAGCATCTCTTTCAGAGCTTATGTCTGAAACACCCATGCTGAAGAGTCTTTGTTTGAGGGAGATTCAAATTGTTGATAACACTCTTTATAGTTGCCTGAGTTCTTCCTTGGAAATGCTTGATGTTTCTGATACTAAGGTATGCCAGCATTCTCATGTAGCCTTATGCCCCTTGAAGAGAGCTTCTGTAGATACTACTGATGTTCTGTTTGCAAGTCAATAGAAAATTTTTGATATAATAAAGCATTTCGGGGACTATGTTTTTAAGCGAAAATATGTTGGACACATGTAGTTTGGGCATAATGTTAGTATCAACTCACCTGCATATGTGGACAGATACTACAATATAGTCATTTACTGGATTTCCCTTTGGACTTCGTGTGGCAAAGGCCACCAAAAAAATGTTCAGAGTAATCAAATTTATGCCATTCTGGATGGTCAAAACACAGAAACCATCTGCCTTTGTGTCAGTTTGTCTGAGAACCTTGTCAGATGGTTAAATCAATTTGTTATGTCATAATTGCACCTGGAAAATCTCTAAGGTGGTGGCGGATACTATAAAGTCAAGAGATCCTGCATGTATCCCTTGCAGAACATAAATTTTGGGTGGACAAAGTGTCTTTTTCTTGTCCTAAACTTTGGTTTTTCTTATTATGACAGAAAGTGTTTTATGCCTTTTGTTGCCCATGTGAAGTACGCAGACACCAAGCATCTAAACTGGTTTTGGTGGACCCTGAAAAACTCAACCTGATAGAATCTATGAATACTGATTTTGAATAGAATGCAACACAACTTACCCAAAAGCAGTAATATCCTTGTTTATTTTCTTGCCATTGTTAGCAGGCTTATTGTATGGTATAATATGTATAATTCTGGTGCATCTGAGCCAATAACTTTGTGCTTGTGAAATTGCAGTTTCTAGTGCAGCTTTAGCTCATATCATCTCTTGAAATCCATAACATTGTGTTCGGGAATTTGCAGGTTTCTAGTGCTGCTTTAGCTTACATTGTCTCTAGAAATCCTGGTCTGAAATGTTTGAAAGCAAAGGGCTGCGGGAATTTGTTTCCCCAGAAAAGCGAGACAGATAGGGGAGATTTTCCTTCTTTCAAACATTCGTGCCAAGAATGGTTTATTGATCTAGGAAAAACTTGCAAATTGGAAGAAGTTGCAATTGGATGGGGATTTTCTCAGTGTTCTATTGAAGCACTGAAACCTTCAATTACATCACTAAGAGCAATAACTGTGGGTTTAGGTGCATCATTAGGTCAAGATGCACTGGAACTCCTACCCTCTACTTGCCCATTGCTTGATGAAGTGATCCTTTATTTTCAGGTACAATTCATTATGAGATATAGCCATTCCCATTGTTTTACCAACTATATGATGCATATTTTGGATAAGTACTTGGCTAAAAAATTGTTGGAATTATTGTAATCAACCTTTAAATCCTTTTGGACCACTTCTCAATACCATAGTTATTGAAAAACGCTAACACTCTAGCAATTTACGTTTTGGAACGCGCTTTTCTAAACATGGTACACTTACGCTTCAAAATGGAAAATTTAGCGTTCCAAAGCGATCCCTCCAAAAATTTTTTATTTATTTTCTTAACATTTTCTATATGAGAAAAAGTCAAATGTTAGAAACTAAAATCTATAAAGACTAGAGTTTTGACAACGCAAAATATAATAAAATTGGTTATAATGCTTCTTAGGAATGTGTTTGACATAAATACTTTGAAAAATAATATTTCATCTTATGGAATGCTTATTATTTGAAAGTAGTACATTTTAATGTTGTACTTTCTAGGAACCTACCCCTATCATACCATATTTTACAGCATATGGCGTACCACGTTCCCGTTCCTCGTACCGAAACGATCTGTGTTCTGGGTAACATAGCTTAATACCTCCATGGAGGAGAAAAGTCGAATATAATTATAATAATAATAATAACTGCAATAAAGCAGGAACCAGAAGAAATGAAAACGACGAACAGATATAGTTTTGTTTATATGATTAAAAAGCCAAGGATTCAACTTGGAAGAATATTAATCGTCTTAAGACCGGTTGGGATCTTTGCTCTTATTCTTATTCACCGGGCACATAACAACTTAGATATGATGATTGCACTGACTTGCTAAGAAATCCAAGAGGTGTATATATCGGTAATTGGATAAACTTATAGAACGTAAGGTTTCAATCCTTCCATCTACAATTTTCTCTGGTGCCATTACCTAGTGGTCCTTGGGATTCTTCATTTTCGGGACATTTCTTTCACGTTGTAAGACTGCATGCAGAAAAGGAATGTCATTCAGAAGTGTGTACTCTGTTCTTCACAGGTAATTTCTGATCGTGTCTTAATGAACATTGTGGAATCCTTGAGACATTTGCAAGTGTTGGCTCTCTGCCACTGTCTTGGTGAGATATCTTCACTAAGCTTTAAGTTCGGTATGCCAAATTTGAAGAAATTGAGGCTTCAAAGGGTAACTCCATGGATGACCAATGATGATTTGGTTATTCTGACTCAGAATTGTGCAAATCTCATTGAGCTATCATTGCTAGGATGCAGACTTTTAAATTCAGGTTAGTGATCATTATTGACAGGTCCTGTTTGACTTGAATATACATATTGAAATCCGTTAATGATGCTTTCCATCTCTTTTTTTGTATTCCAATTTTTCAAAATTCTTGAAGATTTCACGAGAAGCTGTTGTGATTGGAACAGCTCAACTTTGGGTTTCTTTCCACCTCAACATATGAGAATAACCCGCATCTCCTGCTCTTTTATTTAAATGATTCTCGCTTGATAATAACCTGACCGCAAGTCAAGCTTAGTAAAATGCCTCGCGTGACTCAGCCGATCATTTCAAATTATGCATGTGCAAAGTAGGCACTTTTTTGGAGTAAGTACAATCATTTGTCAATGTTCTTTTGATCTAATAAGAAGCATGGACACTTCTAAGAAGGTAACATGTTCGTGCCAGACATTGCCTAGACTTATGTTGAACATGCATCAAATTTGTTTTATATTGTTATTATTTTTTTAGTTTTTAAGGACTGAATACGCTTCAAAGACATGGAGGAAAGGTGTCTATTGTCTATACACACAAGAAATACATTGAAAGTCTAAAGAAACAAACTCTGAATTCAATGATAAAATAAGAAGAATGTAGATTTATACATAATCCCTCCTTTAAACTCTTTTTACTATTAGGAATTCTAAAGGCGCTAAACCTTTTTTGAATAGATATTAGGACTTCTCTTAACACTTCTCTTCCGATATGTACAATGTGGAGAATGATTTCTTACTATTTTACATAATCATATAAATATGTTCATGATGTAAAAAAGTGGAGAATTAGTCATTATTTCCGTATATACACATAAGAATATATATTTATTTGCTGCCATGTCCGTGACATGTGCTCTTTTTCTTTTTCTTTTTTTTCCTCTTTGAAAATTGGGAGTCGACATGTCCATATTGTGACATATTTGTATACTGTATCCATAGCTTTTTGGCTTTTTACTTTTGGGGCGTCAAGTATTCTGATCTATTTCCTCTTATTGTTTTATATTCTTTTGTAGATTCACAACAGATCATTTCACGTGGCTGGCCAGGCTTACTTTCTATTCATTTAGAGGTTTTCCTTTGTCCATTTTCTCTGGTTTAATCTATATGCTTATCAAAAAAAATATGTGAATGCTTTATGAAAAAGCTTTTAAATTTATTTTATTTTATTTTTTGCTTTATTTTTTTCTGATTCAGCGTGAAATGGAATCTTTTTCCTCTGTTGATATTAATGAGGGATGCACTATTTTGGGTGATCCTATATTTTTTCAATTGTAATTAATCGATAAAGATATATACTTAGGCAATTGATGCACGTCCAGACATGGATTTCCACCACTGGTCGACAAAGTAGAACACGTACCTTTTGTTTTTCTTTGTTAACAGGATGAGAACTACAAATATGGATTGGTGGAAAGAACATATCTACTAAGAATATATCTACTTTAATTGTCTGCTCATGTAAGCAATGGGCAAAATAGCAAAATTCTTCCTAGTAAGAAAGAATGTGCACAGAAAAAGTACTAGGCAATGTTGTGTCTGGGTCATGAGTTTCTGCTTATAAAGGACAGGCAAGGGCAATCCACACCTAAAAGAGCACATGGCAAGAGACAAGCGTGGCAAAGTGCGCTTAATACTCTCTAATTTTGGTCAATGCATTTTTACCTATTTAAAACTCTTGTATTATGAGTTCAGATGGTCCCAAGCGATAAGCTTCAAAATATAATATAATAATATTTTGTAACACGTACGTGCCTATGCATCTTGGCATGTGTGTATTTGTATGAAATGCCCAGGCACCCCATGTATTTCTGTGGGCTATTGCGTACCTTCAAAGTGAAACCCTGTAAAACACTGTCAATATCACTGGTTCTCATTTTCGTCAATTTACATATTAGCTGTGGAATATGCAATTTCCTAAATCCTGTCTCATTAACATCTGATTTGACTTAATTTTGCCCTTTTTTTTCTTTCACTCGTGAACCATTGAACGATTTATCTAAGCATAATGATTCAGAATGCCTATTATATTACCTTTATTCATGTTGTCTGAACAACTACTGCAATAAAAGCATACCTTCTAATTAGGTTCTGGCACTCACAAACTATTATTTGAAATTTCTATTTGTATACTGATTTTGAAGTTTAGGAATGTGGAGAAGTAACAAGCAATGGGGTGTTCTCTCTTTTTGACTGCAAAGCTGTTGAAGATATCCTGCTGCGTCATAATGTGAGCCTTCTTCCACTGCCCTTATCCGTGTGTCTTGCACATGTGTGTGACTGAAGTTGGATGACTGGACAATGATGCTATGGATGCTCTATTTGGCATGTTAGGCTTACATATGAATTCTCGGGTTTTTATCCATTGCTAATTTTTTCAGGCACTTTATAGCATGTAAATCAAAACCCATTTAGATGCCTCCACTTGGTGGTTTACCTTGGAACGATAATAATAATTAGCGGTTATGAAGCACAGTACTTGAAAAATAGTGCTGTACACATATTGGGCATGTGCCAGTCTGCCAGGTACTGGTACCGTGTTGATATGGCAAAAACATATGGGGCACTCGAAGGAAGTACTAGATATTTTTCTAATAGTCAGATACGTTTTGGGTACTTTATGGGTGCGTTATGGTAACGTTTCAGGTATGTTATGGGTACGTTTAGACAGTTTTTTGAATTTTTTAAAATCTAAAAGGTTCATAAGTAAATAAAAAGGTAATCTATTTTGATATAGGTATAAATCTAAGGAATAAAACCAAACAAGTCCCATTAAACAAAAAAACGCAACTCATATCTAATTAAACCCCCAACTCTAGGTTTGATGGCTTGTTGAATGTATTCTTCTTTTTTCTTCTTTTTTGGGGTATGCTAATGTACTATATATTTGATTTTAGCAGCTATTGCAACTTTTGTTTTGTTAACTAACATCTATTCCTTTTTTTTTTTAGTGTTGTATTTGACCTATATATAATGCAATACAAAAAAAAAATTTTTTTTTAAAATTTGGCATACCCCAACTGTACACATACCCTATTTTTTAGGTTTTGTCATACTGGCATACCTGTACCGTGTACCTGCACTTGTGTTTCATAGATTAGCGGGAATTCTAATGGTTAGTTGACTAGATTAAGGTGATGTTGTTTGCTCTGAGACAACCTAAGGAGGCCACAACAATAAAAAATTGTGTCGAATTCGTTCATGCCTTTCAGGATCTGGATTTATTAAATCTACTATGCTATAGGTGATTGCATAACATTCCTTACAGAAATTATTTTGTATTGTTATTTTTATGTGGCCTGAACATTGTAATGAAGGAAGACCGCAGAACTCATCTACATGCAATGGTTACGTATCGGTGCCAAAGTTGAACCTGATATACTTTGCAACAGATGATAGAATTAAACTCAGATTCAGCGGTGAGCCAACATTTGAATAATCAGAAAACATGTCATGTCTGAAACCTCTTCAGTTGTTATGGCTTTAAATTACGGCCGGTTGTGTGGCTAAGGCCACAAGGCGGCTGCTTTGAGCCCCCAATTTTTTTATCAAAAAATAGGGCCCCAAATTTCGAGTATCCCTTATGAGGTCTTAATGTCTTATATAAAATTACTATGTAAAAAGCCTATTAGAACTAAAGGGTCCAACCCAAACAAATTCAATTTTTTTTTGAATAAATACAAGTTTTCCTACTCTGGTATTTGTTATAATTTTATTTTTCATATGCATAATGCATTATGCATATAATCTTTATCTGCCTGCGTGTTCTATTTTTTTAGTTACACAGTTATTGTATGATTTATCTCACTTATGGGCATTTCTAATTTTTTCATGTTCTTGATTTGATTTGAAGAATTTTATTGAACTGCCTCCTAGAAAGTATTGAACTGCATCTAAAAAAAGAAAAAAAAAAAGGGCAAGAAGTGAAAGAATTAATTCAATCTCAAGTGGGTGCTCTTGATAAATTTTTTAGTAATAAGAAACAACTAAAGAATTCAAATTCCGTTGAAAATTTGTAGGGCCCCTTTTAAAATGCATGCCTAGGTCCCAAATTACTCGGCTTAGGTAGGATCTGAATGAAGAAGAAAGGTTTGTGTAGACAACCCCTCTAGTTGAGAAAAGGATTTGAGTTGACTGTTGAATCGAATACTTTGTCAACCAGAAAATTAAATAGATCACTGTTGTTATGCATTTGGAAAAAGTCATGGTTCCTTTCTGAGCTTAACAGAGAAAGGAAGCATTTCCTTATCAATGTGAGGAGGTGCATATATTGATGCTTTATGATTGTTCAGTACTTCATTATGTTTAGAAAATCCCATTCCAGAGCAAGAAAACAGGAATAAATAGTTCTCTCTTTATTTTTCCTCTTTCTTCTTGCAAAAATGTCTTTCTGAAATCACTCTATCCGTTGACCTTTGTTTCTGACCTTGCTACCTTTTACTGGTGAACCAAAGTCTAACCCTCACATTTCAGGGCCCTGGAATCCAGAGAAATTTCATTCTTGATGCTGCTTCAATGGTAAGCATGTGGATGGGGTTCCCTTGAGTTTTCTTTTCCCAAAGTTAAGAAAGTCTACATATACCTTCCGAAAAGGTAATGACGAATATCTTTCATTATGCCTGTTATGGCTGTCAGATGCCAATGCTCCGGAAAGTATCTCTTGACGTGTGTGATGCAAGTGAAGGTGACTTTAACATTCCCAATGTAAGTTGAAGGGCTCTCTCTTTATTTCTTATATTCCACAAATATTGGAAATAGCTACTTCTATCTATGAATAGTTGGTACACAAATTTATGAATAGACGTGATAGTTATATTGTATCACTCACAATGAAGTGGTAAGCAATCAGTTAAAAGAGGAAGAACTGGGACTTGGCTTCTACGTAAGTGGTTGCTTGCACATATGGTATTTTGGATGTAGAATACATTATTAATGGATTCTCCTGTAGTGAAACCTCCGATGGTTTTGTTTATGATATCTTCACCAAGTGTGCCTTGTTTATTTTTCCCGAACTCCTGGTGGACTTATTGTTTGGTCATTGGTGCCCGTCTTGTGTAGGGGCTGGGACATTTTTGCACTTATTAGAAAGTACAAAATCTTCATTGCAGAACCCATGAAAGTGTTAAAAAAAAAAGAAGTGTGTAAAATACACCAACATCCTGGGAGGTTTGGTTGGATGATATTAGTACCTCTTGACTTTCCAAAAAATTACCATCCCACTTCTCAAGTTTAAAATTGTATCACAATTACCCTTTTACTATTAACTCAAAGATTAATGGAGTCAATAAAATCTTGTTTGCATCAACCAAAAACATCTCAAAATGTCAATATTCCCATTTTATAGGACTCAAGTGACTGGAATGGAGTTTTATTTTTCATTCAACAAAATGCAATAAGATTTTATTGACTCCGTTAACCTTCAGTTAATAGGATGGGGGTAATTGTGATCTAATGTCATCCAACTAAATCTCAAGGGTGTATTTTACCTCCCAAAAAATGGAACACAGATCACAAAATGAATGAAACTGTGACTCTTAATGTCTGCGAATTCGGTGCTAGGTTTCCGCCTTCAATTTATCATGGTCAGTCGGTAAATCCTCTCTCCTTCACCTGCCCAAAAAGCCTATTCCATGTCCTTTCTGACTGCGACGCATTTGTCTCAGTTTGCTGACAGGTACTTCTTAAGTATAGTCAAAATAGCAAGGTGCAAGGCTCAAGGGTGCGCTTCAGACCTCCATAAGTTAAGCAGAACTCCAGTGCACAAGGAGACCTTAGTACTTGTGTGGGACAGCAAAAATCTCACTAGAACAGTAATCAAGGAAAGAGTTTAGCCTCCAAAAAGTAAGATGGAGCCTTCAATTCTGGTAAGTTTTGTGTGATCTTCTGAGAGGAAAATGGTTAAATGTGCAGCATGCTTATTCTTTTAGAACTAGGACACTTGGTTGCGCTAAACCAATGCTTGGGAGATTCATCAACTTTAAGGATTGTGTACGGTTGCAACTTCTTTCTGGGATTCATACACCTTTCAAGGATCTCGGTCATTTGTAAAATTGTGTTCGTTTACCCCGACTGGAGTGGTATTACTAGAGGAAGCGAAGGGAATGAGTTCTTGGCTGCTTCTCCTCCCCACTTATTTTATTTTATTTTATATTCATGCCTGTTCTGAACGCGCTTTGTGCATCATTGGCATGTCCAATTGATGGGAGGAATGTTCAAGCTGCACCGCATTTGCCTCTTGAAATATGTATGCATATATATCATGTAGAGAAAGATGAAATTATTGCAAGTCATTGTCAAAAGCTTCGTTTCTTGTTAACATATCCGGTATATACATATTGTGTATCTATTATTCAGATTGTCAGTTCAATTTATTCCAATAAATTATAATTTGCCCACTCTAATGATATTATAAAATTATCTGCAAGTCTGATCTCTGCACACTATGCCTTCGATTGATTACCAGTTTTTAGCCGATTTTTTGACTTTTGGCTTAAAAGTCCAAAACGTCAAAAAGTATCGTTTTTCAACCTTTTAGCCTATTTGCTTTTAGGCTTTTTGAATTTTCTTATAATAATTTTTAATTTTATTCTTCTATATATGAAATTACACAAATTTCAACGCAATCATACATTAGTTTATTTAGGTTGAAGGATAATTATGAAATTTTACATTGAGCTTATTTGGCTTTTTTAGTGACTTAAAAAGTCACTAATTTTTTAATCAAACGAACTTTTTAACTTTTTGACTTAAAGTGGTTTAAAGATAGGTTGCCCAATGAAGTCATAGACTACTGATAATTTTGATCTGTTGAGTTCCTTTTGAGAGTTTGATTACTTGAATTTGTTACTTAGGCAAAATCTGCTTTGTTTCTTTGCTTTCACGTGTAAGAAGTGAGCATAATCATTTCAAAGTATAACTTTTTGCTGCGTGATATTCTGCATGTTTGGGTGAAAGTAGTTGCAATTTTGGCTGTTTAGGGCCTGTTTGGAGAATAATTATTCAATGCTCTTAGAGCAATGTTCTATTCAAATTGTTGAATGACACATCTTCACATGCTGAATAAAATAATAACAAAAAAGTGATGGTCCCATTAAATACACTAATAATAGTGAAGTTGAAGCACCACTTAGACTTGATCCAAGAGTATTGAATATTTTCTTCTGTTTGGGATGTTTAAAAAGTTTTTTTTTAAGATGTTTAGTTTTTTTTAGAAAAAAAGATGTATAAAAAAAGTTGGAATGTTTGAAATAATTTTTTATAGTAGTTTTTTTTTAAAAAAAAAAATTTATTAAAATGTTTAATATATCTTTGTTTTTTGCTTTTAAGTTATAGTGTGTGGAATATTGTCACGACTTTTTTTATTTTTGTGAGGAGGGTTAATTTTTTTTAATTGAAGGTATTATAGTAATTTTAATTCAAAAAAAAGTTAAGGATGAATGGGATGTGTATAGGTTTTTTTTTACGTTAAGAGATGAAAAAAAGTTAGTTGGCTTTTGTGAAAAACTAAACATTATGGCTTAAAAGTTGTCTTTTTTGTAAAAAAAAAATCAGCTTTTAAGTGATTCCGAACAGGGCGTTAATCACTTTGCCCTTAAGAAGGTATTTAATTTTGGCCCGGCTTGGCCTGATCGTGACTTGGCCCGGTGGGCTTTCGGCAAAAGTTTGGGTCGAGTTGAGCTTTTTGGGGGATGAGTCGGCGCAGGCCCAGGGGGTATTGGGCTCGGGATTAGAACTCGGGTCTTGGTCTCGAGCTCGGGCCTTGGGTGGGCTTTTTGCTAGCTTTTTACTTTTTTGTCATTTTTTGTTAATTTTTTTTTCAATTGTTGTATAAGACTATTAATTATTAAATTTATACTTTATAATTTATTATAGATTTATTTATTAGTTTATTATTTTATTATAAATTTATAACTTTATAAGTTTATTAGTTTGTTAATTACTTAGTTTATAAATTATAAATTTATAGTCTAATATTAGTTTATTAGATTATTATATAAAGTTATTATATAAGTTTATAAGTTTATAGTCTAATATTAATTTATTAGTTTATCAGTAGTTTATTAGTTTGTTATTAGTTTGCTATATAAGTTTATACTTTATTATTTTATTAGTTCATAAGTTTATATTTTCTTATTTATAATACATAAATATGATAAGTGAACACTTTAAGTAATTAAATGCAACATAAATTTTATTATTCAAAATTAAAAAGTATCAAATTACATAAATATTATATTTCAAGCTTTACAAAATGGGCAAGCCTCGGGCTCGGCCTCCACCTCGGCCCGGCCCACAGGCTTAGGGGGGTAGGTCCAAGCCCGAAGAAGGGATAAGCGGGCTAGAGCCAGGCTCGGGCTTCTTATGGGCAGGGTCGGGCCAGCACAGTGACAAGCCTTGGGCGGTCCTCGGACTGCCTACGGGTCTCAGACAATTTTTACACCCCTAATATAAGCCAACTTTTGTCACATATTGAGAAAAGGAAAATTCCGATGAAGACAACCATGACACAATTTTGTCATTTGATCCAATACCAAGAGAAATATAGTTGGAGAAAAATGCAATCAAGCATATTGCTATTGAAAAAATACTAGTAGTGCCTCAAATTCCCAAACTAAGATACATATAAAAAGAAGTGTTACCGCATCGACAAATGATAAGACCGAAGTATTTTGAGTAGACCCGAACATAATCGGGCAAATCGGAACCAAGTCTATCAACAAGTCAAAGTTTCCAAACAATATCTAACATACACAAATCATGGTCAATCAAGGAATCAGATATCCCAAACTCCTAAGAGAGTTTCAAATCATCAATCGATGGAGTCTTCTCATCCCATAAAAGAGAATTTCATAGCACATAATCAAGATCAGTAGTAGGGTAAACTCCAAATAGAACGAATGATGTAGAAAATGATCCTCGAATAATAAAAACTCATTCCTCACAACACATCTGTGAGTGCCGATCTGAGGATTCAAAACCTGATCAAGAACTAAATCCTAATTTCATGCTTTTTATTGTTGGATCAATTCAATTGAATGTAAAACTTAATACATAACAAATTGATTCGTTGTGTATATTTCTTCGTACGATCTTCGATCACTAATCGATCAATGTTTTAGATGAAGAAAGGGAGGCAATGTCTTTGCATGTGGCCCTGGATCGGCAGATCGAGCATTTTATCGACTGCAAGCCTTTGGCAGAAGCTGAGGTCAAAACACTTTGCGATTAAGCTAGAGATTTGTATGTTTGTATATGTGTATAATAAAATTACTTTTGGGTCTTACTTATTTTACACTCTAAGATTTGTT